>RJWJ010006930.1:0-59806 GCA_004363605.1 Indri indri | reverse complement strand
CATATATGAATGGTAGATAAACACATGAACAGATGCTCAACATTATTGGTCATCAAGGAATGCAAATCAAAACCACAGTGAAATACCACTACACACCCAGAGACAGACAACGAAAAATGTTGACGAGGAAGTGGAGACATTGGAACTCTCATACACTGCTAGTAGAAATGCAAATGGTGCCACCACTTTGGAAAACAGTAGGGAAATTTCTTGAAAAGTTCAACATAAATTTACCATATGATTCCCAATTCCATTCCTAAGTATATACCAAGAAAAATAAAAATGTATGTCCACGCTCAGAATTGTACATGAATGTTCATGGTAGAATTACTCACAGCAGCCAAAAAGTGGAAAAACTCCAAATCCCCATAAACTGATGAGTGGATAAACAAAGTGTGGTATATCTATATGGAATATTTGTCAATAAAAAGGAATGAAGTACTGATAGATGCCACAAAATGGATGAATGTCAAAAATATGCTTAGTGAAAGAAACTAGACAAACAAACAAATACTGTATGAGTCCATTTATATAAAATTTCCAGAAGAGGAAAATCTATAAAGACACAAAGTAGATGAATGGTTGCCTGGGGCCGAAGGTGGGAATAGCAAGTGATGGCAAATAGTAACAACAAGAGATGTTTTTGAAGTGGTGGAACTGTTCTAAACTTGGATTTTCGTGATGATTGCATAACTCCATCAATAAACTAAAAATCATTTACTTGTACCCTTAAAACAAGTGAATCTCATGGCATGTAAATTATACTTCAATAAAGGTGTTTTTCTTTTTTTTGGTAAGGAAGGAATGTTCTCTGTTCAAAACAGTTTGGGAAACATTTTATATCCCACTTCTTAGAAATTCACTACATATATTAACATATTAAAGACCAAGCAACTCTGTAATAAAGAAACCTATTTAATTTTTTAAATCCAGCATAAACCAAATTTATGTGACCACAGGAATTTTTTTTTAATTACACCAATTAAACCTTTTCAAAATGAGTGTTAAGGGAAATGTAATCAGGAATTGCTGAAAGCAGTTCCCTTCACCCTCTGCCTTTTAACTTCTCCAAGCCCTTACGTCCAAGTAAATGGCACACACCTCACTAATCGCTGAGATTTTTTAGCATAAATAAATGCTGTTTACATTATCAGCGGACCCACACAAACCAGCAAGCTAGAGAGGCCTCCCACCCACCCGTCACTGCCATTGTGTGTACCAACTTCTGCTGGGGTGTCAGGATGAGAGGCTGAGATTATAAAGTAACTGTAACTGAAGCTGAATGTAATTAATTACATAATTTGGAGTTGTTCAAGGTTAATTCCACTAAAATTACCTTATAAAATTAGGGCATTAACAGGGATTACTGTCAAAGGAAAAGTAGGTGTGAATCAAGCACCTGACTCATACATGAATCATGTCCAAAGCACCGGGTTCACATTTGGATCACATATAATAGTTGAATGCCAAACATGTACCTACTAGATTCACCATAGTTATTAGTGGAACAATTGATGTAGACTGTACACTACAGAGTCCTGACCATGGGAACCACCATTGGAAAAATCTGGAAGCCCCTAATGTGTGTGTGTTGTTTTATATGGGAGTGGGGTGATTGCTGCAGCAGAAGTGTGAGGGAAATTTGATTAGAACTGTTCACGTAAGAAAAAAGAAATGGAATTTTAAAAGATGCATTAACAAGTAAGATGTGTTCTGCAAACAACTATCCTATACTTTTTTTTGTCAATGAGAGGAATGATTAAGGGAATGAGAAATGGATAAATGATTTGTTATACCTGATTGATTATTTTAACATGAAGAATTTCTTATAATCCTATTAACAAAGAACTATTACAGCCACATATCAGGACTATGAAATGGACTTGTTACGAGAATGATACTTTTTAATGGTACTCTTTGGAAAAGATTTGGCTTTGATCAAGGAACAGATAATGTTATTTACCCCTTGTATATGCAAAAATAACAATATTGATAAGCCCAAAAGATGCCAGCCAGAATTTCAGGGATATCAGTTTTCGTATTTGGGAAATGAGTATAAACTTTTGATGGGAATATTTTGGATGCATGCAGGGTACAAGGCAAAATGTACATTCTTAAACACCATTTTTAATAGATTTTGCATCAACCTATTATTAGTTATTTGTAGCTAGAATAATCTTTTAAACAAAAGTGTGTATTGAACAAGAAAACCAATATCATTTAAGATTAAACTTGTTAAAGCAAGGGGAGAAAAGCAAGAAGTTTTGGATACTCTCTAAAATCTGAATCTGTGTTCCAAGTACACATGCAAACTACTGCTTAATAGCATGCTCAGTGCACAAGAACAAGCCAAAAAGGCTGCAGGTATGCAACCCCAGACCACTTTGGAAACCCAAAATGATTTAGAAGATCAAGATAACGTGTCCACCCCTTCCTGCCAGCCTCCATGTCCAGGTTAATCCATTTTGTATTCATAATCTAACTTTTGCTTCTACCAACACTTTTCTGTAAAGTTTGTGGTTCAACCACTTCTACTTTGCAAATTCCACTTCCCCTTCTTCCTGGCTTTCCTTCACTGGTTTTCGGGTTTTCTCCTTAAAACCAGCCTTACCTCTGACGGTATTGCATCTTCATTATTTGTCATAACTCTTCATGTAAACTGGACCTTGTTTTCTCAAAAAACAGCTTTGCAATTCCTGATGTGAGTTTGCTATTTTCTAAATAGAAAAGTAAAATATTATTCACTTCTATTTATAAACAGAATGTCTTTTGTTAACTCCAGGTTGTGTGAAGAGTTGAGGATTTGAAGTAGTTAGAGGCAGAAAGCAGGCAAAGACTCTTTTGAGGACAAATAGACATGGGAGTAGAGTTTATTTGCGGGGGACTGCGTCCACTGATGGAAGTCACTCACCTCTATGTGTCTCTGCTATCTGGGTGGATATGATGAAGGAAAAGACCCCTATCAAGACTTTCTCCATATTTACGTGTCATTTCACTAATGATCTCTCATTAAGTACTTAACAATTGTTTTAAATCATTTTTATAACAATAATGTAATCATCTTTACAGAACATAGAGAAAAATGAAAAAAGAAAAAAAAATCCACCCTTTATTCCACTACCCTAATGCAACCTTTGTTAGCATTTTCTATCAACTTAAAGATCTCTCCTATTGCTAAACATTCTTTGTAACCAAAATTTGTAATCTATGCATAATACAATATACTTGACAATCTTTAATTTACTAACTTTTTCAAATCCCAGACAATACTGTGATGAACATCTTTATGCATATACTTTACCAATAGTTTGTGTTACATAATTATCTTTAATGAGTCTTAACCCTCCAGGACTCAAGCAATAGGACAGAGAGGGTCTTGATGTCCGTTTATTCTAACTTCATCCAGGAGGATGTCAGAGAGCAAGTAGAAATGGTAGCGTTTGTTCAGTTGGATGTCTAAAGGAATACACTCTTGTTAGCCTAAGTCAAAGACTACTGTGAACTTGACAGCTGTCATTTTCAAAGTCAAAAATAGTCTGACTTAAATGGGAATAAACGGAAAATTAGAATCTAGTAGCCTTTTGTTCTTAATGAAAAATAATTTACATTTTATCTTCATTAAAGAACCAAGACAGTATTATTCAAGGTTATATGCAACAGTGTTTTTGTAGATTGAAATGGTTGATTAGCCCATGGTTGGTTTCTTCAGTCTCATTCTTCATTGCTTCCTCCCAAATAATGTATTTCATTGTTAATATAAAAGTGCACTGTTGTACTTGAAAAAGAACTTAGCAGTTCATAGAGAATGGGAAAAAAACATATGCAAATCTTTGCCAACCTCCAAGTCCCTTAAGGTTAATTTAACTGTCACAAGTAATTTCCCAAGAAAGAAAGCAGCCTGTGTCCAGGAAGCAGTCAGTTAACTCATCTACACTTGCAGCATGTATTTCAATCCTCTGTAATTTTTTCATCACAATATGATTTACTATGCCAAAAGCATTGATGAGGTTGGTAACCACATTCCATTCGCAATGATTATTCAGTTACTTTGGGCAAATCTTAAAGTCATCCTGCAGCAGGTAACAGGTCCTTCATCACAAATTCACAAATCACCAACATTAGATAATTATACTTCCCATGCATGATTCTGAACACATCCATATTAGAAGAGTGTGTCACAATCATTCTGTAATCGCTTTAAAGATTTTTTTTTTGCCCCCTCAAAAAAGAAAAAAATTCTGTGCCTTACAAATACATTTTTAATGTTTCTGTTTGAAATTAGTGAGCTCTAGTTAACTTTCAGGGCCTATTTAGCCAAGTTTGGGATCATCCTTCTGGTTCTAATCCTACTTCCATGTGACCATGCTGCTTCTCGCCTCACCGAGATTAAGGGACAGGAAACAGAATTGAGGGCTCTGGGCCTCTAACCCTTCCCTCTGTTTCCATGGGCATGTGAACTCATGGTGACCTGTTCTGGTTATCTGTTGCTGCATAACGAGCTACCTGAACTTCGTGGCTTGAACAACATTGTTTATTTTGCACGTGAATCTGCAATTTGGGCAGGCCTCAGCAGGGACAGCTATTTTTTTTTTTCCAATGCAGCATCAGCTGGTGACTCAACTGCTAGGGGCTGCAATCATTTGAAAAAAGTCCTTCACATATCTAGTAGTTGAAGCTGGCTGATGGCTGGGACCTCAGCTGGGGCCGTTGGCTGGAACACCTGCATTTGGCCTTTCTACATGGCTGCTTGGCTTCCTTACATAGTGGTACAGGAGCATGTGGAATGGGTTCCATGGTGGTGGCCAACTTGAGAAAATAAAATCTTCCAGTCACTAACTAAATCATTTAAATAGAAAAAATCATTGAAAAAAGACTCCCTTCTGAAAATATTTAGATTTGCCTAACTATTTAGATACTACCATTGGTGCCTAGATACCGTTGTCTAAACATTGGCAGTGTCTCAGGGTTACTACTAGTATGAGTTGAGTACTATGTGAGAAGCTGGGATCCAAAGAAAAAAGGCATTATCTGTGCCCTTGGGAAGTGTATAATCTACTGGCGGAGACCCTTAAGTAGGTAATTACAATTATATGTGATAAAGGCAATAATGCAGATAAGTACTGACGTGTGTGTGTGTGTGTGTGTGTGTGTGTGTGTGTCTATATGTAAAAAGAAAACTGCATCTCATTCTCTGAATAAAACACAGATGCCTTCACAGAGGAGGACCCCTTTGTGCTGGCTCCTACAAAATTTGGTAATGAAAAAGAGGAGGAATCATTTAGAGAGAGAGGAACAGGATACTTCGAAACCTATATTTTTAACGTAGACCCCAATTTCAAGGCAATTGGAAATAAACAATCTTTCACTTGGAATCTTCTGGTTGCATCTTGAGTTCAACGTCTTGTATATCTCAGTAAGTCCTACTTGGCTTAGTGACGCTTTACTATCTCACAAAAAAGAATGACTTGCTAAAAATGACAAATTAGTAGTACATAATAGGAAATATTATAAAAGAAATAATCTCACATGCCTGATAGATTTCCATGAGATACTTAAGTGTTGGTTTCCAAACCATTATTTACCAATAAAAATGTGTTGAGTAAATGAATAAACAACCATTTGCGGTTGTTTGCAGATAGCATTGGCTCTCAAATATGAAGTGTTTCTTAATTACTCCTAAAACAAACTTAAACCATGTCTATGTAAGACCAAAGGAGATGTTTTTGGATAAGAAATAAACCTCCAAATCTTTTTTCATCTATGCATTTTAAACATAAATGAGATCATTTTATACATATTGTTCTGAATCTTTTTTACTTACAGATTGATAATGGAAATCTTCCCACATCATTTCATATAGTTATACTTGTTTCTTGTTAACATGTCATGGCGTTATGTTTTGTACCATAATCTAATCATTCCCTACTATGCATATTATTAAAATGTTTCCATTTTTTTCACTATTACAAACAATGCCATAGGGACTGCGAATAAATACATGCTCAATAAATAATACAATCAATAAGGAATACAAAAAGGAAATATGCAGCAAATTAACAATGGTGTTGTTGGATGATGGACTGTGGATTGTTTTGACTTTTCTGTATTTTCCAAAATTTCATTTTGTACGTAAAACAAAAAAAATATGTTACGGTTTTTCAGGTGCCATTAATGTGTCAGATGCATAAGAAAGCCAGAAACAGGTTACTTATTATATAAATTGATTTCTATTTGGGTTTAATTCTGCTTCCCATTTCATGTCAAAATATTTGTTTCTAAGGGGAGTCTTCTAGACAGAAGCCTTCTGATTGGCCTGGTCTTCACCCCATTTTTCCTCCAACAAGGCAAACAGTATAGGAACAAGGGAAATGTTTTGGGTAAACAATTAAGAACAGGTTGAAATATCTCCTTTATTTGGACAACTTTTAAAGAAATACCTTGTTGCATGTGGATTTATCTACTGAAGAGCTTATTTTCTCATTTAAAAAATGCACCCCTTGTTAGAAGTCAGGAACGCGGTTACCCGTGGATGGCAGAGTGAACACAGGGGCTTCCTGGGGATGGCGGGCTTCCAGGGTGCTGGTCATGTTCTGTTTCTTAAGAGGGGTGCAAGCTACGCTCAGATGTGCTCACTTTATGAAAATTGATCAAACCGTATACTTTTGTTCTCTGCACTTTTCTGTATGTGTGTCATTCTTCCATTTTAAGCTAAAAAATAAGGGGCCATGGAATGAAAGAAGCTGTAGCTTTGGCGGGCCCAAATAAATCAATGAAATAAAGGGATGAAGCAAGAGGACTTGTAACTTAGGGAGTAGTTTCAGAACAAAATGCTCTCTCTCTATGAGAAAAAGTAGCTAATGACAAAATTCCCGCCATATCAAATATTTTTCACTTTTAATAATAAATATAATATTGAGGCCTTTGTTTTATCCATAAAGTGGTCACCATACTGGTGACTCTCTTTCCCAGGTCAATCCCTCCGCCTCCGTGTGCCAACACCTACTGCAGTAATTAATGGTGCTGTCCCTGCCTCTCCACTGGCTCCTTTCCCTCAACCTGTAAAAATATTCAAATCTTTCCTATCCTGGAAAATGTCTCCCCACAACCAGGCTCCTTCCTAAACACTTGCCTTCATCGCCTGTCCTTTCCTCTCCTTTCGAATATCCCTTAACTGTGTTCAACTCAAAAACAGTATGTTGGTCTATTGTATTATTTAATTGTATTGTAATTATTTATGTGTTACCCACCCCCACACTATCAGACTAGCAGCAGGGAAAAGATCATATGTATTTATCATACGTATCATAATATTATCAGACCAAATCAAATGCCTTCCTTTCTGAAAACTATGTATTGTTACCATCAGGAAACTCTTGAGCAAATGACTCCCCCAGCACCCTGATATAAGAGCGCATTCTGCCTCCTTCCTCACTGCCACCCCCTCCCTTGGTGTTTAGGTGTCCTCTGACTCAGGTTCCCTTAGGCAGCCCACTGCTGTGCACCCAACATGGGTGCAGGGAAGTTTGGTAATTTTTAAAATGTTGGTTAAGTCCTGTAAACTCTGGGCAAGTGGAAACCACATCTATCCTACCCACCACTGTATTCCCAATAACTGGCCAGTGCTTGACTCATGGCAGAGGCTTCCTAGATGTTCCTCTAATAAATGAAATGAGGAATGAATAAGTGAATGAAAAAGAAGTGTAGGCTGGGTGCAGTGGTTCACGCCTGTAATTCTAGCATTCTGGGAGGCCGAGGCTGGAGGATCGCTTCAGGTCAGGAGTTCAAGACCAGCCTGAGCAAGAGCGAGATACCGTCTCTACAAAAAAATACAAAAATTACCCAGGTGTGGTGCCATGGACCTGTAGTCCCAGCTACTTGGGAAGCTGAGGCAGGAAGATCCCTTGACACCAGGTGTTTGAGGTTGCAGTGAGCTATGATGAGGCCACTGCACTCTAGCTGGGACGACAGAGTGAGATTCTGTCTCCCTCCACCAACCCCCCCCCCCAACAAAAAAGAAATGTAGAAAGTGAACATGAAGTCTATTGGCAAAGTTCTTGGGCTGGTACAGACAGAAGATATTTCTAGTTTTCAGCCTTTGTTGTACATAGATAAATGTTTTCCAAACTACTCCTTAAAACAAATTAGTAAGTCATAAAATCAATGAGTCACAATTGACATCTCAAAATGAAATAGAATAGGATAGAACAAAACAAATAGAAGAACAAAACAGGATGAAATGGAATGGAATGGAAAAGGAAAGAAAATTGTAGAAAATCAGTAAATTGCAGGTGGTGAAAAAAAGAAATGTTTAGTACAACTTTTTCTCAGTTATATGGATACATGTATGCAGAATGTCTGTTCTAGATTTCCATTTAGAATTTTTCTTGTATGTGTCAGGGTCAAAAAATTGGAAAGCGACTGCTCGAGTAGCCTGTAAAGGATAGAGTTAATGGAGCTTCAAAAGGTAGACAACAACATGGGAAATTAGGTTATCATAAAGATCAGCAAAGTTTGAGCTGCTTATTTCTTTATTATTTTTTGTTATCTTTTGGTATGTTTAGCAGCACAAAGTCTTCTAAAGTTAATCTTCAACTGAAAGGCACAGTGCGCTTCGACATGTCCAGAAATACTTCTTGAAATGGGAGATGATCAATCAACTATCTGCATGGAATTTATTAAAGTAGTCATTGTCACAAAAGCGACACAGGGTTCAGTGCAGAAACAGCGTGGATTACTTTTTTCTTTGTCAAAAAACAAGTTTTAATATATTTCAGAAACATACATACAGAATTTGATGTCGTTTAGGAATATTTTTACTTGTTTCTCAATTCTCCCAACATGTTCCTAGGGTTGAGTTTGCCTTCACATTTTCTTAATTCATTAACAGTTTCTTAATGAAATATCATTGATATTTTTGTTATACAATATATCTCATTTCCTAGCCTTCTTTCCTATCAGATTGAGAGTTGACCTTCATTATGACCTGTCCACTTTGATCCTCTCTGACCATGTTACCGTGTAGCTGAAAGTCACATGATAGCACCTGCTGTTGGATCTTGCACTATACACCATGTCTGGCAGGCGGCACATCCTGGAGCCCTGGCTAGCGATGAGGATGGCACAGAGACTTACCTCCTCACCGGGGTCAGGGAACGGTGTACCGTGCTCTTTCCTGGATAACATGCTTGCCCGTAAAGGCAGGGCTGGATTGGAATGGAAGGAAGAGATGACATCAAAAAGATCTTGAGAAGACACAAAGGAAAATCCAAACAAGTGCAGGTATCGCCTAGCAGTGCTCCCGGCTTTAGCCCTGGCGCCACAGCAAGCTGATCTCTCCACTGCCGGCTGCAGAGCAAATGAACAGACTATACCAATGAAGAAGGCTCAGTTGTCACATATTAATATTCAGTTTTTTGGAAATATTGTCTTTTAAAATTTTCTAAGTCCAGATTGAGTTTAGGAAGAAAGAAAGTGAGCTTCACACAAACACGACACAGACCCAGGCCAGACAGGTGACTCCAAATATTTTCAGGTACATAAGAAACCAGTTTTGTGATGTTTCCTCACAACCTATAGTACTTGCAAAGGGAAAGCGATGCATGGGCTTCAGGTGCAGTGACAGTCCCATCACTGGAGGTATTTAAGTGCAGGCCACGTGATCATCATCTAAAACCAGCCCTGGGGGACAGGGGAAGAGCCCACAGCTTTGTGACCCTTTTATCTCCTAGAACCCATCTCCAGAAGTCCTCCCAAAACATACAAACAGGCAAAAAGCATTCTGCTGTGGCTCGACTGTGTCCCCCAAAGTTCACGTGTTGGAAACCTAATCTCCAATGAAAAAGTGCAAGAGATAGGACTTTAAAGAGGTGATTAGGTCACAAGGGCCCTGCCCTCATGAATGGATTAACGTTGCCATCACAGGAGTGGCTTGGCTAAGAACGGGCTTGTCATAAAAGCGAGTGGGGCTTTTGCTTGCCATGTGATACTTTCTGCCATGTGACCGAGGAGGTCCTCACCACATGCCAGTCCCTTGGCCTTGCACTTCTCAGCCTCCAGAACTGCAAGAAATACATTCCTTTTCTTTATAAGTTACCCAGTCTCTGGTATTCTGGTATAGCAAGCACTAGACAGACTAAGGCACATCCTAAGCCTCCAGCACCACTCAGGGCCAGAATCATCTGTTAAAGCCCTGAAGCCACACTGGAGCTGTCTGACAGCCACCGATTTTGACAGAAGGATAAAACTCCTCACAGGGTAACACTGTGATTTTTTTTTTTTTTTTTGCCTTTACTATTTTCTTCTGTGGCTTTTAGAGACCTCTTCCAAAAAAAGGGTCAAACTCTATAAACGTAGTGCATGAAAGGCCTATAAAGGTATTTCAGGAGGTGGGCGAAGGGGGTTGTGGTTGCATAGGTACAGAGTTTCAGATTTGCAAGATGAAAAAGTTCTGCAGGTCTGCTTTGCAGCAATGTGAATATACTTAACATGACTGAACCGTACACTTAAAGGTGGTTAAGATGCTACATTTTATGTGATGTGTTTTTTACCACAGTAAAAAATTTTACCTGTGTGTGTTTTTAAGAATACCATTTAAGCAGGAAAGCTGGATAGAATATCCCTTAATTGCTCTTCAACACTCCCTAGTTACAACAAGGGATTACAAATCAAACCAGGAGTTTCAAAGTTCCGGGCCATGTGTTTGGCACATTAATAATAATTATCATTATAAGAACCCAGGCACACAGGGCTTTAATGCTCTTATCCAAGTTGCTACCTGGGTGCAAAGTACTGTTAGTAACCTCACCTGATAAACACTGAGAGCTGCCTGTAGCCCATGGGTTAGGATGCAGTTGTAATGAGTGCCTGCTCAATGCTAGGCAGTAAAGGGCTTGGAGACAGAAAGGGAACTTGGTACATTTTATAATAGGTAAGGGGATATGGCATGGTTAGTGATAATTTGATGGTCTCTTTTGCCACTCAAGATAAAGTGAAAGAGATTAATAAATGTAAATTAGAAACATTTCCCAGTTCTCTAGACTGAGGCTTGTCATGACACTTGGAAAAGTTAATTTTCACAACCTATGATCTAACAAAATGACACACATAGAAAACATCCAGCCCAGAGCCAGACAAGGAGCACAGATCTTTGTCTCTTCTATTTCACAATATACCTAGAACAGTGCTTGGTGTACAGGAGACACTCAATATATATTTGTTTAATAAATAGTAAGGGCTCAATAAATGATAGCTAACAATGTTTTAGATTCCAGCATGGAAGAAAAAATGCTCTTAAGGAAAGATGTGGCAAAGCTGATGAAATTGGAACAAATTGCTTGCATTATTTCAGGAAAAAAGAGAAAAAAAAAAAAAGAAATTGGAACAAACTGCAACTCAAGATATTTCACAAGAGGAAACAGTTGCTAAAAATTCAGAAGCAATAAGACAGACAATGAAACCTATGAAAGCTAATACAAAAGGGGCAGCTTTCGGAGACCCGAGAACATGACAATAGGTGGGCATACGCTATGCTGATGTGTAGTATTGTCAAACTAGAGCGTGCAACTTTCAGATTCCTGTTTCTCTTAGTGACTCAATTTATTCAATATTTATTTACCACACATTTAATAAGTGCAAGATGCTGTGCTTGCCCTGAAGATATGAACACATGCAAAGCCTAGGCCCTGTCAGTTAAGGAGCTCACAGTTGAGAGGGAAATGCAGACACAACAAAATATTGTAATGTAACATAACACAATGTAATATAAGTGGCCACACAGAAGAGGGTAACTAATATTGTCCTTTTGGAGTGAGGGATGGAAGGGGTGGAAAGGGCTTCGGAGTGAGAGTTTGCCAAGCAGATAACAGCAGGAAAAAAGGTGAATGAGAAAAGAAAAAATATTACTGTAAAATAAGTTAATAATAATAAGCCCCTAGCATGCACCAGGCACTGTAGCAGGTACTTACAATGCATTATGTATCACATTATGCAATATTTTCATTGATGTGTGAATGCTATGGTAGAAAGGAAGAGGATCTGACCTGGTAGAAAGCAGAAGAGAGGGGCCCAGCATGATGTCTCACGCCCATAATCCCAGCACTTTGGGAGGCTGAGGCGGGAGAATTGCTTGAGGTCAGGAGTTGGAGACCAGACTGGGCAACATAGCAAGACCCTGTCTCTAAAAAAAAATTTTTTTTTAAATTAGCCAGTCATGGTGGCACACGCCTAGTAGTCCCAGGTACTCTGGAGACTGAGGGAAGCAGAAGGATCAATTGAGCCCAGGAGTCTGAGGCTGCAGTGAGCTATGATTGTGCCACTGCACTCCAGCCTGGATGACAGAGAGAGACCCTGTCTCTGAAGAAAAGAAAAGAAGAGAAAAGAAAAAGAAAAAAAAAAAAGAGGAGAGAGGAAAGGTGGGAAACAGGTTGCCAGGCCAAATTTCTAACCCTGTACCTGGAGCCGCACCACCTCCCTTCCCCTAGGACTAGACCCCCTCTGCTGGCTTTTCCTTTCTTTCTCCAGAGCCTTAGGTGTTACTCATAGCCTGAATCCTGCTCCTCACTCATTTCATCTTGAGAGATTCAGGCCAGAAAGGCAGAGGCAGCTTAGTCTACGGTGAGCAGCATTGGGCACAAAAAAACCAGAAGACAGTAACAGCGATTCTCACCTTTTTCTTTATCTTTTTTTTTTTTTTTGAGACAGAGTCTGGCTCTGTTGCCTGGGCTAGAGTGCCATGGTGTCAGCCTAGCTCACAGCAACCTCCAACTCCTGGGCTCAAGGGATCCCCCTGCCTCAGCCTCCCAAGTAGCTGGGACTACAGGCATGAGCCACTATGCCCGGCTAACTTTTTCTATATATATTTTTAGTTATCCAGATAATTTCTTTCTATTTTCAGTAGAGACGGGGGGTCTCGATCTTGATCAGGCTGATCTTGAACTCCTGACCTTGAGCGATCCTCCCGCCTCGGCCTCCCAGAGTGCTACGATTACAGGCGTGAGCCACCGTGCCCGGCCTCGCCTTTTTCAATATCAGGTGAAAAAAAATCAAGACACCGTCAGTCATCATTTAGTTCCAGTACTGCATGCACATCCCCTGCGAAAATACCTGTTCTGTAGAAATACCAGTAAATAGGCACTGGCAAGTTACTGAAGGATCTGCAGACGTTGATTACTTGCCTATGCCGTAACAAGCCAGGGAAGAGGTGCATAAACCCTGACTAGGCTTCTCCGACTTTCTAGAATGGATTCCAGCAAGCCTGAGACCAGGGGCAAAGGATACTATAGTCCCATTTAACCATGAAGGTTCTCTTCCTCTTCCTCCACATCACTCACTTGGTAATTAATCTTGAATTAATTATAGTTGTATAATCATAATGAATATTTTCTTGCATGCTTTAACTATTACCTAAATCTCAGTGTTACTTTCACCGGCACCTATGGGTAAGGAGAATCTCCCTTGGTGGCTTATATATCTACCCTCCACCTGGGATTCTATACACGTGGTTGGAGTTAAAAAAAAGACTTTGTCAGCAGATCAATTGATGGTACAGATACTGTGTGTGGTATAGCGACAAGAGAGGATGCGTACTGCAGGTTTAGGGCAGCGGCTCTAGACCGAAGCACATCACAGTGTCCTAGAGGCCTGTTACGACACAGATTGCTGGACCCCACCCCTGGCCCCCGCTCCGTCACCAGTGGGTCCAGTAGCTCTGGGTGGAACCCAAGAATGTGCATTTCTAACAAGTTTCAGGTGATGCTGATGCATTCTTTGAAAATCACTGGTTCAGGGTAATTAAATCTAGCTGTCTTTCATCCAGGGGAAAAAAGACGTTTGGCTTGTTTAGCTGCAGCCGCTGATTCAGATGCCAAGGAACTCAGAAATCCAACTTAGAGATCACAAGTCGACATGTGCAAATCTTGTGGCTTCTCTCTCTCAGCTGAGAGAACCACCCCAACCACCGTCCTTCCTTGTCACAATAGCGTACAGGGATTCACACACCAACACCAACTCCATCACCTCGATTCCCAAAGGGCCCAGGGAAGGACACTGGCCCCGTGTCAGGCGCATACTCACCAGTCCCTGAGCCCAGGAGATGAGCTGCTGTGCTTGGCCAGATGCGGAGTTGGGGGCCTGGGTGGGACTGTTCCGGGGAGCCAAACACAGTGGCTGCCATGGTGTGTGGCAGAAAGACAGAAGCAGAGCTGTGGTGGGATTATTTTCCCTTCCCAAATAAACTTTTTAAAATTGAAGTATAACACACACACAGAAAAGTACACAAATGTTAAGTATAGAGTTCAAATGTTTACAAAGTGAACACACCCATATAACTGTCACCGAGATCAAGAAATAAAACATCACGTTTGGATTTTTTAAAAGTACACTTCCTTCTTGACTGGCTTCCTTTGAGCCCCTAACTGAACAGTTTCCTACCTGCGCTATTCATTTCCACAAAATGGATACAATACTAACCAGCAGTGCTTGTAAACAAGGAGCGAATTCAGTCTCCTAAATAGTGAATTAAATGCAGAAACCTTTTGGTTTGCATGACTCTTCTCTCATTCTAGGATATCTTCCTTTTAAAAAAGGAAAAGGATGTGAAACAGTCCTCAGAACTCGTGTCTTCCCACCATTTCTCAATCACCTGTCAACTTTCTGTTCCATCGTTCTGGAATCTTCTCAATCTCTTCATTCTGTAGAGGCATGGAATAAGCCAATAGCTTGATAACTATTTTTAATATTTTGGGTCTTATTATTATGTTTTTACTCAGAAATTATTATAAGTATATCAAAAAATGTCCATTCCGATAAGTTTTAGTAAAAGGGAATAGGGGAATGTTTTTTTTCCCCAAATAATAATTATTTTATAATGTAGGAGTAATATATGCTCATTGTTCAAAATGTGAAATAACCAAAGTATAAAGAAACTAAAAATCATCCATAATCTCACGACTCAGGAATAACCACTGCAAACATTATGATCTGGGCAGGTTTTTCCCTGTGAACATTTCTTTTTCACAAAATTTGTAACCTCTGTCAGTTTGTACACTATTTCCCCCCCACTTATCTTTAAAATCTTATGGCTTTGCATTTCTAATCAGAAAAACACATAAGAAATGTAAGTGAAATTAAATTCACAAGCTACTTGGAAGTATTTCACCTTGAGCAGAAAAGGAAAACTGTAGACCGAAGTATCCCTGTGGAATCAGATAGAAAATATTTTTAAAAGGTATTATGAAGTTCTAATGGCCAACTCTCAGCTGCAAACCAACAGAACTCATTTGGTAGACTATAAATCTCAATTACATGAATGGATAACTTAGTGGATCTTTCAGACAGATTGAAATTTTAGCCAATTGCTCCACAAAGCAACATATGGATCATCCATTTGTGGGTCACAAGTGCATATGCAGGCTATGCAACAGGCAATGTCTGGATTAAGTTATATCTCTCATGGGGAATTAATAGGAGACCACTGAAGAAATCATTTACGATATGATCTAGTTGTTTAGAAAGTAATCCCAGATTAATCTCTAGGAATAGGAGCTCTCTCCAACAGTTCATAGGCTTCTCTGCAATTAATAGACATGAAACACAGTTTGAAAGGCAACTGAATCTGTTGAAAAGTGGAGTTAAGTTTGAACATGATAAATTCAGATATCAAGACTTGTAATGGAGAAGAGAATGTCATAGTAAAATTGTTATTTAACTTTTTGATACTGAAATCAAGGCAAAAGCATATTAAACTTGAATCCTCTGACATGGATTTCTTCTTTATCTAATGCAGGGGTTTTTTTTAAACCTAATTAGTTTTTTGGGCTTCATTCATTCTGAGCCTCTAACCATGCTGGCCAACCAACTTGTAATTTGTTTTTGGACAGGATATGGACATTGTAGAGACAAGTCCCTGCAATTACATTAAAATAACCTCTCACATGGTTTTATTGAATACCAAAAATTGTACATCATTAGAATGGCAAATAAATCACAGAGATGCAGGCTAGCACTGCTCAAAAGCATTTGTGGCCTTTGAAGACTCACAAATCTATATTTAACCTCTAATCCTGCACTTGCTGAGTGACCTTAGGCAGGCTACCTTTCTGACTCATAGTTTGTGAAATGGATCTAAGTACCTACTACCCAAGGTTGACATGATGATTACATGAGATGATGTACAGCAGGCCTTTAGAAGAGTACTTAATATTCCTTGGTGGCAGTCAATTAAGAAAAAAAAACAGCCAGGCACAGTGGGTCACGCCTGTAATCCTAGCACTTTGGGAGGCCGAGGCAGGAGGATCACTTGAGGCCAGGAGTTTGCAACCAGCCTGGGCAAAAGCAAGACCTTGTCTCCACAAAAAATAAAAAAATTAGCCAGGTGTGGTGGCTCATGTCTAAAGTCCCAGGTATTTGGGAGGCTGAGGCAGGAGGACCGCTTGAGCCCAGGAGGCTGAGGTTGTAGTGAGCTATGATGATGCCACTGTAGTCTAACTTGGGCAACAGAGTGAGACCCTGTCTCAGGAAAAAAAAGGAAAAAACCAGCAATACTTAAGCAGTATAAATTATTAAAGAGTGTGTAATGAAGCTTGGGAATATGGCTTCCACAGGATAACCCTAAGGGAGGCTCTCCCTTTTCAATATGAAGTCAATTTTGTCTTAGTGAAAGTATGAAACCAATGGGAAAATTTTATAAGGAAAGAAAGAAAAAAACTGAATTTATAAAATATACCAGTGCTTTCAGTGAACATGCTCAGCTTGTCCAGAGAAGGGGAATGGTTGTGTTTCTAAAGTAGAAATGAAGGTGTTCTCCTAACCTCTGAATTTTATCTTTTTAGGGTTTGGATTGGAAATGTGTAACAAAAACAGCATGCTACGTCAGAGGTGTAATTATTTTGCTTTATAACCCAGGGCATCTCTGTACCATCAAAAGAATATTTTGCAAGAAGGTTAGCATCTAACTGGAGAAAACTTAGGTGTGGCACTGAGACACTTCATAGCAGGAGATGAAAGCTTTGAAGGAAAGCACTCAGCTAGAGGAGTTAGCAGACTTCAGCCTGATAGCCTAATCCCACCTGCCACGTGTTGTGGTATGACTGGTGAGCTAAGAAGGGTTTTGAACTGAAAAACAATTAACATATTTTGTGACATGTGAAATTATATGAAATTCAAATTTCAACGTGCATAAACAAAGTTTTAGTGGAAAATAGCCATTCCCATTTAAATATTGGCTGTCTATGGCTGCTTCCCGCCACAAGAACAGAGTTGAGTAGTTGCAACAAAAACTGTATCGCCCACAAAGCCTAAAATATTTACTGTCTGGTCCTTTACAGAAAAAGTTTGCTGACCACTGAGTTAGAGATAAGTTTAATTGAAAAGTAATATATTTGACTATTTTAATAATTTTGAAGTGGGCCAGACACAGTGGCTCCTGCCTATAATCCCAGCACTTTGGGAGGCTAAGGTGGGAGGATCCCTTGAGCCAAGGAGTTTTAGACCAGCCTGGGCAACATGATGAGACCCCATCTCTAAAAAAAAAAAAAACATTAGCCAGGCATATTAGTGCATGCCTATAGTCCCAGCTACTGGAAAAGCTGAGATGGGAGGATGGCTTGAGCCTACGAGTTTGAGATTACAGTGAGCTATGATCACACCACTGCACTCCAGCCTGGGCAACAGAGCAAGATCCTACACACAATCAAATCCAATGCAGCTATTAAAAATGATGTTTTTGTAATAATACACCTGGTTGATCCTTCCAGTAAGAAAAAGAAAATTAAAATTAAAAAATTAAAATGATGTAGACCCACATTTTTATTAACATAAAAAGATGTTTCTATATTATTAAATAATGGACAGATTATACAATAGAATATGATCACATTTTTAAAAATATAAAAATAGATCAATGGATTGATCAATCAGTAGATTGATAGACAACATATTTTACCACCAGTAGGCAAGGACATCAAACAACCAGAACAGTTGCTGGTTGTAAATAACTGATACGGTTATTTATCAGTGTAAGTCCCTGAAAACCAGCTCTGGATATAGCTATAGATGCATAAAAATTATTTGGAAGGATATACAAACAAAATGTTAACTATGGGCGGGGCGTAGTGGCTCACGCCTGTAATCCTAGCACTCTAGGAGGCCGAGAAGGGCGGATCATTTGAACTCAGGAGTTCGAGACCAGCCTGAGCAAGAGCGAGACACTGTCTCTACTAAAAATAGAAAGAAATTGGCCAAACAACTAAAAATATATATAGAAAAAATTAGCTGGGCATGGTGGCACATGCCCTAGTCCCAGCTACTCGGGAGGCTGAGGCAGAAGGATCGCTTGAGCCCAGGAGTTTGAGGTTGCTGTGAGCCAGGCTGACGCCATGGCACTCTATCCTGGGCAAAGAGAGTGAGACTCTGTCTCAAAAAAAAAAAAAAAAAAAAAAAGTTAACTATGGCTATTTCTGGGTGGTGAGATTATAGGTGATTTTTCATTTTTCTTTTTTACTTCCTCATACTTCTCTCTAATTTCCTATCTTTTTAAACTCTCAGCATTATTGCTCTTACAATTACAAAAAAGCTATGTTTATTTGGAAAATGAAAGAAAGCAAAGGAGAAGAAACCAATCAACCAAATAGCACCATTTCTATAAATGGTGAAATAAAAATTATATACTTGCTTCCTAAAATATTAAGAAATGCTGATTCTTAATTTTTATCATGTAATTTTCTTAAATTAAAATAAATGCTTATTGAAGAAAGTTTGGAAAATATAGTAAAGGATAATAAAAAATAGATCGACATTAAAATTTAACATTTTGGTGTATTTCATTGAGCTTTTATACAAAATCAAAAGCATGTTATTTAGCTTTGGCTTGTTTTTTTCTTAATATTTAGACAAGATAATATAATCCTTCTTTGAAAATATTATTATTAATGGGTACCTAATTATAATATGATGATCTATCATAATTTATTTTTTCTCATATTAGAAATAAAGGTTATTTTTAATTTTTCTGTCTTAAAAATAACACTTTGAAAAACATCTTTGTATAAAAATTATCTCTGCTTTGAGACAGTTTTCCAGAAGTACATTTTGAGGACATGAACTTTTTTTTTTTGAGACAGGGTTTCACTATGTTGCCCAGGCTGGACTCAAACTCCTGGGTAGCTGGGACAAGTGGTACCACCATGTTTGGCAAAGAACATTTTTTAATGACTGTGGAAAGTATTACCAAATTGTGTTCCAGAGAGGCTCTCCAATCATCTCCATAGTCTTACCTCACCTCACAATTGCCAGTTGAAAGTAATATAATTTTTAAAAATAACATTGTCCATTTTCTAGTTTTAATTTATATTGGAGAATTAGTTACATTGGATTATTTTAATGTTTATTTGCCATATAGTGGCATTTTGATGGCAAGTGCCATAATAGCACTATACTAATGATTATTATTCAACAAATAATTATCGGTGACAAATTTTAATGAAAGGTTTAAAAACATATTTTTAACAATAGGTTTTTAAGGAATAATTTGTCTTATGACTTTTATTTCTATAAAATTTTTTCCCCAAAAAATGTATTGGCCTTTTATAAATTCACAGGATAAAAGTATTCTGATTTTATGGTATTTTGATTTTCAGTTGCTAAGTGTCAAGAGTTTGTAGTATTCATATTAAAATTAGAGCCCTTCTGTTAAATCATTAAGGAAAAAAATGAACTATATTCAATTTATAGCTCACGATATTTCCCATTGATGTATATGTTTGTAAATTCACATTCAAAAGGACTTTTTATTCGTATGGAATATTTTGCATGCAATTAATATGTGGTAGCATCAGGTAAGTGTAGCCTGTGTTTACTTTTTTTTCTTTTTTTTGAGACATAGCCTTGCTCTGTTGCCTGGGCTTGAGTGCCGTGGCATCAGCCTAGCTGATCCTCCTGCCTCAGCCTCCCGAGTAGCTGGGACTGCAGGCGCATGCCACCATTCCCAGCTAATTTTGTCTACTTCTAGTAGAGGGCGGGGAGTGGGGAGGTGGGTGGGAGGGCCCTCACTCTTGCTCAGGCTGGTCTCAAACTCCTGACCTCAAGCGATGTTCCCACCTCAGCCTCCCAAAGTGCTAGGATTATAGGCATGAGCCACTGCGCCTGGCCCCTAACTGCTATTAATCAGCATTTAATACGACCCTGGTATCATCTCCAATCTTAACGTTCCTTTCTACATTTATGAAATCTTAGAATCACATAGTTCCTTGGTTGGCCTTTCTGTCTCTATTTCATGTAGGCTACTATAGTTAAAACTCTTATATGTATGGTAATTGAATCAATGGCTTTGGTTGTCTTTTTCAGCAACCCTTGATCAACTAGGAATAAGACCACTTACAATAGGCTACTTTGTTTTCTCTTATTCAACAAAAGCAAAAAACAGGAGAAAAGAGGCATGTGGAGCTGATCTTACACAGCGACCATAGAACTTTCCAACACCCTAATCAGCAGGAGCTGGTTCTTTAAACTCTCTTAAAAGAACTTTATGCAGCACTAAGTGTCATTGGACCCAATTGCCATGATTCATTCCCCTTAGCACTATTCACCAATTTCTAATTTGACAAAAAATTCGAAAAGAATGCATCAGAAATAGCTTTTAGGAAGAACCTTTTTATTCATATAGTGAACATTTTAAGACATATTCAAACATTTTTATGAACAAGGATTCCATGGCTTCCAGAGTAATGATCATATGAGGATCATTCCCACATAGTAATGTGTATACCGGATGAGTGTTAAATCTTTACACAGAAGGGGTGTCCACCCATTTAGGGAAATCTAGATTTCAATACCAGTTCATAACATCAAAAAAAATGACAACAAAAAGTTTTTCATGTATTTAAAATTATAAATTACTTGCTACTAACGCTCCATATATACTCTATTGGAAAAATTTCATAGCAAGTTCCTAAAATATAGCCTTGGGCTTCTTTGACGTGTCTTGAGCAGGAACTACTATGAGTCATTTAAAAAGTCTTACACCTAACAGGAAAAACTGTAATTGCACCCAGCTTTCCCTGGTTAAGAATGGGCACAGCACAGGAACTACTAGTTACCTTCTGGCAAGAGCAGTTGAAAAAATCAGCTGGGGTTTGGGTGTGTGTGCTCCTTTTTTTTTTTTAAATGTTTGGGCAGTCACCCAGCCCTGTGGCTATGACATTCTTGGGCAGGGCATGCTGGTAGTGGAAACAGTGAAGGTTATTCAAACCACTAAATTCTCGACTATATGGAAACTGGCCGACTTAACCCAAGCATAAGTTCTCCACCCTCTGCCTCGCCATGTCTACCCCACGTCTAAAATATTAGGTCTCAGAATATAAATTACTTCAGGTCTTTATTCCACTAGGCACTCAAAAGAGAATGTTAAAAATAAAAACAAACCCTAACTATCCTGATTCTGAGGATAGGATGGTGTTTATAATAATCCATGTATAAATTTATACAAATTATAAATACATAAATGCAAAAACAAAACTCTATTAGAAGTTGGTCAGAGTGAGGATGACACAATTAGGGATTTTAGTTCCTAGAATAACTTCATGAAAAATTACATCTGGGATCAAAGATAATGTGGTGTTTTTCCACTACCAATATCAAAATAAACAATTGGCCACACTTTTAGAGTTGGGGAGGCTTCCTAATGAGAAGCAGGGTCACGAAAACTCACCTTAAAGTAGGGGGCGTGATGGGTCTCATCGCAACGCCAACAAGTGACGTATTAGGAATGCCCGTAGCACCTTGTTGCGGAGGATTCTAAGGCTGTTGGTGAATAGTGAAAAGTACTGTTTTCATCCATTAGCCCTGTCTGCCTCAGCTGTAGGAATACCGGGTGCATGCTTACCTTGTGTTTGTCATTCCTGGCTTAAACTAAGACATTAACTGGCACACCCAAATTCGAATCCAAAATCTGTCACTTTCAGCTGTGGCCCCTTGGGCAAGTCACTTTATCTCCTTAAGTCTCAGTTTCCTAGGTTGTAAAATAGGGATAATAGAAGGATTTAATCTTATGGGGTCTTTTTTAAAGGATTAATGGATTAATGTTTGATGATGTTTAAAGCAGGGTCTGGGACAGGATAAGTGTCCTATAAATAAAAGCTATTACTATTATTAATATTATCCATGAATGTTTTAAAATTGTCGGTGGTTTAAAAAAGTTTTTTTTTTTTTTTTTTTTAAAGCACTGAACCCTGAAAGCATAACAAATAACATAGAAGTGAAGCTGCTGTGGTTGAGGTTTGGCTGAAGGCCCAGGGCCCCTCCTACTCTGCTCCAGCTAACCCCACACCCCCACAGCCCAGAGAGGCATCTTCAAAGAACCCCTAGGATCCCAAGCACAATTTGAAAATCCCTGAAGAAGGTTATTTAGAAGTGAAAACAATGCTCCTCTTTTGAGGTTTGCTCTGCATTTGTTAGCCTGTTAGGCTTAAATAAGAGAGGTCAGAGTCAGGGCAAAATAGCCAAATTTAAGGCAGAGAAAAACATACTATAAAGAAACTTTTCCTGGAAGTAAGGTATTCAAAATCAGACAGAAAATTTACATGGTTAACGGTAGAGTTATTAAAAATAAAGATTATTTTTGCCAAATAAAACAGGATTAACATTCATTTTAGATCAGCCGGAGGATACAGCAGATCCTTAGCTTTGTCTTTATATCTAAAATGTGGCTAGATTTAGTTAGAAGAATTTAGCCAGAAAAGTACTCCCAAGAGTTAGCCAAAGATCAGAGGAAGGTAAGCAAGGGGCTAAAGTAGGACGATGAAGGCAAAGAACGTACGTAGTACCCATCAAGCACAAATGTAAAAAGGGAAAGTAAAATGTTCGAACAATGCATTCACTTTGAAAACTTACATTATAAATAGCTAGATTATTTAGATCACTGTTTACTAAAGAAAAAACAAAGAGTTTCTAACAGAACTAAAGAAATATATTTGATCTGAATAACAATAGTGATCTAATACACCAAATGCTCTGGACACATTAAAGAAAAACGTTCTTTAATTATTCACCAAATTTACCTGTTCAAACAAGTAAAGCCAGTTCATAGGAAACTCTGTAGTTTATTCTGAATCGTTTCTAAATCACATCTGCAAATCATGAAAACTTTTGCTTGAGGAGTCCTCTTTTCAATATATTGTGTCTCCTGAGACTTTCCTACGTTCCTTCTCCAATGTCCATGAATGAGAAAGCCTCATTCAGGAGCTGTAACTTCTAATTCTCAGCTGCCTTCAAAAACTTTCATCTCTGAAACTGAAATATAAAGGCCTTAAATATATGCCATATTCTAATTATTAATCCTACAATGAAAATGCTTTGAACATACTTAAATTCCTTTCATGCGACTCAATTACATAGTACATTAATCTTTAGTTTCAATTGCTTAAGATTTTTCTTTAATGGTATGATAAGTTTTGCTTTCTTGGAGTGCATGTGCTTAAAAAATAAAACTGACAGTCTCTTTTTTTTAGGATATATAAAATGCCAGATTCTGCGTTTGCCTCGTATTGGTCATCTCCAAAAATAAATTATGTTAATAAAGGTGGTAATATTTTAAAAACAGATGCTATTAAAAAGCAGGACATTAATTACAGTATGATATACTGGAAACACTCTCAAATCTGATTTTTCAAGTTACTTCCATCATATATCCAGAAAATGAACTTTTACCATGGCAAACCAGCCAATACGTATTTATTCATTTTCTGCTTGCAAAAAATATGGCCTGTCTGCATCATTTGCACTTAGTTTCCCAACAAGGGCCATCTTGAAGTCTAGATTAGTCACACTGATACAATTCTATAAAGAAACTGCTTACATTAAACATAAAAACTTATAACAAATTGGCATGATGCCAGTGAGTAATAAATGCTTAAAGAATAAAAACATTCCCTCTTTTTCACTCATATCCATAAATTGCTAAAGTGGCAATGAGATTCATCACCTACACAGGCGAAATGTCCTGGGATTCTCAGCTCTTTCATATTCTTGGATTTTATGCCAGGAAAACAATGTAGTCTGTGGTGGTAGCTTTCAAACGGCATGAAATAAACCTTATAAAATGCATTTTGGGTGACTATTGTTATGGAATTTCCTGACTCAGATTTTTTTTTAAGTTCAAACATTAAGAAAAACTATTCTAATGAGCATTCAATAATTTTTTAGGATGTAAATTGGTTATTCAGTGAGGACGATATTCCCCTTCTTCCACATTAGTGACATAGTAATGTTTTTCAAAATAAGTACTGCATAAAAATAACAAAAGCAGCCATAATTATAAATCGAACCGCTGCTGGAGAAGAGGAATGACTTGGGCAAGAGGGACTTGAAGTTTTACAAGAATTTAATTATAAAAATGAAAATACTTCTCATTTCCTTCAGCTATAGTGTTTGCTAGAATAAGAAAAAAATATTTCTCATCATTTCTTCTAGAAAATGATCTAAAATGCAGTTAAAGAAAAAATAACTCTCATCTTCCCTGTAATACACTTTCTAAAAGGAATTGAATCATTAAATTTATAAATGTTAAAACTATACTGCATTGAATCAATTGACTACAAAATTCTTGAAAGGCTGCGATTACGCAACAGTGAAATTTTGATATTAAGCTGCGAACTTAATGTAAGATTAAACTTGCTTCCCCAAGGCAAGTATCATACCAGTGCCAGCAAATTCATATTCTAGTTTGTAAGAAATAATTCTAGATGCTTTTCTCTAAAATATTTTTGGGCATCAGTTTTTTCATATTGAATATTCGATTCTTAGCCTTAAAATGAAGAATAAAACATTAAACCCAAACGTAAATGGCATGGGTTTCTCCTGTTATTCTTACAGAAATGAAAACAGAGTATTGTTTTCTAGGCAAGGAACATTTTTTTTTTTTATTGTTTGTTATTATAGGGGTACAGATGTTTAGGTTACATATGTTGCCCTTGCGCCCCCTTCCCCCCAAGTCCCAGTTTCAAGTGTGTCCATCTCTTGGGTGGTGCGCATAGGCAAGGAACAATTTTAAGGCCCTAAGCACTCCTCAAATATGGTGTGCCTTTCTCTGTTCCAATTCCCACTGTTACGTAAACCATTATGTGAAAGGCTCACACTTAAATCTGTGAGGCTTCAGAAGATGGAATAAGGATTACTGAGTGGAAGTTGTAAGAGGGCAGATTCCACCTGACGCGGCATAGGGCAGAATGAATAGGACCCCCAGCTAACACGACCTGCTGTAAGAAGTAATGAGTGGAAGGTGAACATCTGCAGAGTGCGAGCAGAGGCTGGATAAACATGCATGAAGTAGTTGTTTCTAACACTGCCTTAGCACTTTTTATGCTCCTGAGATTCTGTTAGTCTGCTATAGTTAGCAGAGACACATACATGTCGATGTGACACCATGTCCTCAAATAAAGTGTTAACATGACTGGCATGCATTAAATATCTTCAGAAAAATCAAGGTTATAATTTTTCTAGAAGTAACTTTGCTATGCTTCGTCAGCCCATGGCAAGATTCGTATGGCAAAATGTAAACCTAAAGACCTTGAGGACATCCAACAGAGACAAATTAGGATTGTGATTAAAAATCCTTCATGCATCAAACCACAGTGCATGGTGTAACTTAAATAAACATTGGTAAAATTCGCCAGCGTTTAAGCCATTGTGATCACTGGAACTGAATAACACCAGGGGAAAGGACACTAGAAAAAAGCACCCAGCAAAGAACTAAGGGAATATCAGTGCTTGCTGAGCCAAATACAAGGAGTGTCACCTAAAGGAAATTAGTCATTAATAATGCCAACTACTGCAGAGTGGGGTGTGGATTTGGCAATTTGTCATTAGTGGCTTTTTCAAGGGTTGTTTCATTCAACTACCGAAGACAGAATCTAGACTGCAGTGGGTTGGCCAGTGCGTGGGATGCCCACACAGCAACCACAGAATCTTAAATTTTCCTCAGATTATGTCTTCCTCAGAGTTCCACCGTATGTCCTTTCTGATCATATTTGACACTCCTAATGGGATCATATCTCATTAGACAGGAAGAGCAACAAAACTTTTTCTAAATCCCTGAGAATC
This sequence comes from Indri indri, assembly GCA_004363605.1. Taxonomy (NCBI): domain Eukaryota; kingdom Metazoa; phylum Chordata; class Mammalia; order Primates; family Indriidae; genus Indri; species Indri indri. Next base: position 33,718 of record RJWJ010006930.1, on the reverse strand, counting down.
AAACTATCTGTTATGATTAGTTTTAACCTGAATGTTATGGGAAAACTCTTGGAACAATTTTAGATCAATGCTGAAATTGTGTCTTACACCAGGCGCAGTGCCTCACGCCTGTAATCCTAGCACTCTGGGAGGCCGAGGCGGGTGGATTATTTGAGTTTAGGGGTTCGAGACCAGCCTGAGCAAGAGCGAGACCCTGTGTCTACTAAAATAGAAAGAAATTAGCTGGACAACTAAAAATATATAGAAAAAAGTAGCCAGGCATGGTGGCGCATGCCTGTAGTCCCAGCTACTCAGTAGGCTGAGGCAGAAGGATTGCTTAAGCCCAGGAGTTTGAGGTTGCTGTGAGCTAGGCTGACTCCACGACACTCTAGCCCGGGCAACAGAGTGAGACTCTGTCTCAGGGAAAAAAAAAAAAAAGAAAAGAAAAGAAAAATGAAATTATGTTTTAAATAGAAATTTTCTGACTATAATGAACTGTGCTCAGCACTGAATCTGCACATTGGACATGTACTGAGAACCTACTATTGCAGAATGGGCATCACCAAGACTGCAAGAACACCCTCAACAGGGCTTACGATGGGAATCCGTGTGCCTGAAACAATGACAGATTTCCGATTCTGTTTGATAGCCTTTAGCCTTGGAAATTTATTTCTCCATCAGGGAGCTGGATGGCAAGTGTTTTTCAAGTCAGATATTTTAGTTCATGAACTTAGCATTTTCAAGCTATGCCCAAGATGACTGGCAAGTCTAGTTTACTGACACTTTTCATGAATGTAGATATTAATGAGAGACCCCCATATGTTGATAGTTTACATTGTAGACTATGGAAAGTCAATGTTATAGTACTCAATTAAGGCTGAAGCCTGATCTAAAATAAAAGTATCTTTTAACTTAAGATAATGTGGCAACAAAAGGGTCTAAATTACAAAAGTATCTATTTTTATCAGCAAGTCTCCTCTAATGAAGTTCTGAACGTATTTCTGAATTGGATGTATTATTTCTTTCTAGGAACCAGGGTGTCAGAGGGGAGAAACACCTTGGGTATTGGGATATGGTATAACTAAATTCCTATTAAGGTCTTATTGTTTAATGAGAGCTGAGATGGTAAGGTTTTTATCCTTCTCAGCTAAAATGGTGCCACCAAAAGTGTAAGTCTCATTGCTACTCCAGATTTGTAACTCTGGGAAGGAAATAGGGATGTTAAGAAGGCACATTATTCAATGTATGTATTACAGGAACAAAGAGGGGTGAGGGGGAACCTGCAGATCAGGGGTCAGCAAACTGTGGCCCACTGCCTAATTTTGTAAATAAGCAGCAGAACAGCCTCGATGTTCATTTACGTATTGTCTATGGCAGTTTTCATGCTACAATAGCAGAGCTGAGCACTTGTGATGAAGACCTTATGGTCCAAAGCCAGAAAGATTTGTCTGGCCCTTTACAGAAGGTTTGCTGATTGATTCCTACATAGATCAGAAGCCTGACCAAACAGCAAAGCGCGTGTGTGCATGTACGCACGCACGCACACATGTGCACACACACCCTAGGTAACAGGGATGTATCCAAGTGATGTATTCTAATCCAATGGGACAATTGGAATTTTGAACACTGATTAAATATTTGATATTAAGAGATTAATTTCGGGGGGGTGTAAATATGTGATTTTTTTAAAGCACATCAAAATTGACTAAAGATACTTAGGCTATCACTTTCCCTTCTGATAACTTAGGGAAGAAGAAAACTACAGAAGCTTGTGATTTCATTCTTTGAGAAAAGGTAATTTTTTTCCCCCACCAAAAAAAAGTGTGTGGAATGAACATTAACCCTAAGTACCTGCAATTTTACTGAACTGCTTTATTGGACAGGAAAACTCCTCTAGATCAAAGCCCCTTCATCATCTAGGCCCCTAAAACAGTAAGTAGACTCTATTAAGATGTCAGTTTCCCTGGGTACAAACTGAGTCTCCTAAGAATTTTTCTAGTTCTACAGACTTGTCCAACACAGCTGACAGAGAAATAGGAAGCACACAGAAAATATACTATCCCAGAAAAAGATAAAACTAATATAAACATCTTTTTAGGTTTGTCGGTTAATATAAAAATATCAGGCCCACAAGTAACAAATCTTTTCCCAAAAGGCTATAAGATACATTTTTAAGGTGAAAGCATTCTTTCTTCTTTTATTATGAAGGGGGACAATGCGAAGTGCTGTCTGCATGCATTCTCTTAACTTAATGTGCACTATTTTATATTTATACTGTCACCTCCCCCCCACACTCCTGCTTTTAACAGCCAAAATGAAGGGCCTTTTTGTTAAAGGAAACGCTGAGCTAAAGCCAGGCCTGAAGGGCCTTTTTGATAAAGTTCCTTGTTTGTCTAATTTTGCATGTTTCCACCCCAAATGGCTTTCAGTACAATAATAACTGGGAACAGTATATACACTACTCATTATCTGTTATCCACCAAAGGGCCTAACCATTTTCTCACAAATGGGTATTCAATATACATATATCTGTTGAATACATGTATGACCAGAGGAAGAGTCTGAAGACTGAAACAGGGGCTCACATTTGAGTGTGGTATAAGCCACCAGCAGTAATGAAGGACCTGCAAACACAGATTAGGATGCCAAAGAGTCAGTTACCTTGAAAAGACAAGAATAGAAGTTTAGAATGATTACTGGCTCCAAAAAATTGCTTTCAGTCTAATGGAATACAATAAAAAACATCTTTAAGCCTATGAAATAATAATAGGGGACAAATTTGGGACTACCAATTAAAGAAAAATCATACCTACATACATAAAACTCTAGACTTTAGGTAAAGTCCTAAATTTCTTCAATTTCCTTTGCTATAAACGACACGGCCCTAGACTAGTGCTCTTGGGGGTTGATGAAATTTCCACATTCTCTGCTCTTTAAAATGAGTAAATTGTATTAATGATTTAGGTAACGACTACTTGAAAAATTAGTGTGGCAAAACCTGCTTGAGAGAATTACACATATTTCTGTTAAATGCCACCATCCCAGTTTAGGAATCCAGCTGCTACAAAAAATCCAAGGTGATAGCTCCACTGGGGGACACGTAGACAGAGCTACTGAGCTCCGTATCATCTTCCACATCAATACATATATCTTTCGTATGGAAAAATACAAATGCCAAAATCCAATCTGCCTGTTCACAAATACAAAAATCATATTGGCAACTAAACATCAGATCTTAAATATCTTTACTGCTGCGCCGTTGCACTCTAGACTACATCAAAACTCAAATAGGGCTGTCTTCCTAGTTTTCTCCTGTATAGACAGAATGTTAGGCATTTAGATGTTAGTGGTAGCTATGCCAGTCATTAATTTAAAACAAATACTTTGCAGCAAATGGCTGATACTTCTAAGTATTTTGAGTTATGGAGATGGTTTAAGTAAAAAAAATCACGAAAGGGTACTTTTCCATTGACATCTCTATGGCAGTATTTGCTACAGAGATTGGGTTTGGTCATTAAATCATCTTGCGGTACAGTCACCTGTTAGGGTATGTATTAGGGGAAAGGGTCCCAAAGGCTCAGGGTGGCTTCATATATCGAGTGCTCGGCAACAGAGACTACCTGTAACGAAATTGGCTCGACAGCTACATGCCATATGATAGCAACAGACAAAATCCTTAAAATTGCTAATGCCTTTACTTATTTAGCAAATATTTTTGAGCACAACCTATGTGCCAAACACTGCATTTGAGTGCACTTGTTAAGCTTCTAATTTCAAACTTTTCCTTAATCTCAAATACTTAATTAACCAGTTTGATACAGGGAAATTAATACTGAAATGGAAGTTCAGGAGTCCATGGTCCTAAAATTGACTGTAATCGTTGTAGTAGTCTCTCTGGGTATGCTTTGTTAGATAGTCTCTTAAGGTCTCTTTCAACCTAAGTAATTCTACAATTATCTTGAAACCATTTAACGTATTAATTACTCTCTCATCAACTACTGGGACATGTGCCAAAAAGTTAAGACTGTCTTGTGTTTAGCTTTCACCAAGATTCTGACACATACTTTACCACATTTGGAGATTAGCATTTTCTTCTTGCCAAACATAAGATTGGTCGTGGTGGGAAAAAAATAAATGTGGTTGACAGTAAGGTGGTATTAATAGCAGGTAAGGTATCATGCAGTTATGAAGCTGATTTTTAAAATTTGCTGTAGCTGAATAGATTTCCTTTAATTTCCTTCTTTAATTCAAGCTTCAGAAAGTTATGCCATAGACTAAGTTCTGAAGTATCTTTATTTTTCTTATCTAATCATAGATCCAATAATTCAGCTTCCTACACCAGCTCCCAAACATTGGTCTGTGATGATGTGCAGTAAAAAAGAAAAAAGCTCAAATAGCAACTTTTTCCATTAAGCTAAACATGTCTTAATTTTAAATTTTCTAAGTTTTTTCCTTTTTAGTGTGAAAATATCCTTCAAGTACTTATACATAATTTTATCAATTATTTTCTGTTTACTAAGCAAAACAAGTTGGTAACCATGATGATCCCAACACTTGGGAGAAAAAAACCAACTCTAAAATAGGGAAGTTTGGTCAATATTGCCTTAGCCACAATGATTGTCAGATAATCTTCACTTTATGTAGAATATCTCCAGTGGTAGGAGATTCAGATTTTTTTCTGAAGCAACCCCATTTCATCTCTGGATAATTTAAAACTGCTTTTTAATCTTGAGACAAGTGGTCCCAATCATTACCTGTTAGAACTGCATAGAATGTCTTAATTCTTCTGCCACACGACAGTTCTTTACATGTTTAGAGATAATGCTATGTGGATACCCCCTTTACTTTGCCTTTCTCCCAAAACTGAAAACTCCCATTTCTTTAATAAAATCTGAGTATGTGGCCATTTTATGATTTCCTTTGTTCTAAGTGTTAAAAAACCTAAAAAACTAACTATATCCTCTATATTAATATAAAGGTTCAAAGAATGTTATTTACTTGTGATCAATAAATCCACAAATATACAGTAAATGTGGGATGAAGCTGTTTACCTTTACTTTTCAACCCATTCCCCAAGATTATGCACAAGGGTAAATTATATGGGAATTCAGAGGAATTATTTTTTATAAAGTTTCCTAAAACCTGTAGAGAATCATAAAAGTAAATAAAGATGAAAGATACACTGATTACAAATAATTTTTTTTTTTTTTTTTTTAAAGAGATACAGTCTCGCTCTGGCACCCAGGCTGGAGTGCAGTGGTGCAATCACAGCTCACTGCAGCCTTGAACTCCTGGGCTCAAGCGATCCTCCTGCTTTCAGCCTCAAGAGTGACTGGGATTTCAGGCTGGAGCCACCGCACCTGGCAACTGCTATTAATTAATCAAAGCAGGGTTACTAGGAGGTAGTTCGTCATTTATGTACTTTCAAATAAGAACATACAAAACCAAAAAAAAGAAACCCCTCATAATATTCTATAATCCAAACTTGTAAACCTTAAGTATAAAGGTATCTGGATTTTACATAAGTTAAAGTTTACAAAGGTGTTCCCCCTACCCCAAATAGTCTAAATTAGTACAGTTGGAAAAGAAATCTAAATTGAATGTCAGAGTCAATAAAATTCACAAAGCCAGAAGCAGTTTAGTGCTCACAAGTTTATATTTTTAGGTTTGATATTCTTGTGTATTTTCTAAATACACAGACAAAACAGTTTCGGAAGTTTACATACATGTCTTAGGACGCTTATATTAGGTAGGTAATTTACATTAAAAAAATTGGTCTTCGTAAAAGATCTTCCCAAAGAGCTTTTACAAACAGCAGGCAGAAGAAAGTGTTCTTTTATGTTTACAGTGTTTAAAATGCTGATTCTCCCATTTCATAATGGCCTCAACCATCCCTCTCTACAACCCAAAATTTTGTTCTCAATAGCTAGTGTACTCCAAATTTAAGTACCCACTGTCATAAAATTCAGGGCTAGAAACATCTTTTAAAGTGTGCTTATCCCTAAAACATCTTAAACTACCTAGAATTAATTTCACTTGAAAGCAGGGATACAGCAGGAAAAAAAACTTCCATTTTAAATCCTAACGTGATTACGAAAACACCTGTTTGTTAGTTCTAATGAGTATATTATGTACCATAGTTAAGTTTAAGGATCTGGGTGACTGAACGGCACAAAAACTGGGGTTTTGTATCTAGTTTTTCAGATAAAAACCATCCTTTTAAAAATCAAAATGCCACAGCTGATTAATAGCATGTGCTACACTGAGGTTGTGTCTTCTTAAAGTCAAAGTGACAAAACAATTGCTATCAGGAGGAAAAGGTAGTAAGGATATTTTTTAGGGGGGGGAAGGACACAAAATTCCTAACATAGCTGCTTTATAGGAAAAATATAAATCTCCACAGACACACTCCTTTAAAGAGCTGAAATTCTACAAAAGAGTTGTTTAATGAGGCAGCAACAGAGCCTCCAAGAAAGAGCATGGGTTTCAGAATCAGACCTGGTCAAATCCCAGCTGTATCATGGCTGCGTTAAATTAGCCAAGTTTCTGAATTTCACAGCCTTTCGTCATCTATAAAATGGAGACAATTAGCACCTACCTTATAGAGGATTAGATAAAATAATGTATATAGCACAGCGGCAAGTGTGGGCACACAAAATTGGTAGCTTTTGGAATCATTCTTCAGAAAAATGGATCTAAATCTGTCATGCTATGTTCAGAAAATCCTAAAAATATAAAACTTTCTGAAGTTTTAAAAATTTAAGATTTTTTAAAACCTATTTCCCTTCACACTTTTCCTCACATTATACTACTCCAGTAATCTCCAGGCCATTTACACCATATTGTGTTACTATAAATTTCCAAGTCTTAATCTTTTTATTTCCTATTTTTTCCCTCCTTTCCCCCTTTTCTCATTTCTTCTTTTCCTCTTGGTTCTTATCAATTATTAAACAACCAAGATGTACCATGCACCTATTATGTACCAGTGTTCTAAGCACTTTACATGAATTAACTCATTAGCTCACTCTTCTCCATCAGGATGGCTCTACCTAAACTAGCTAGTGTTTTTCCCCCGGAATTTCAAAGCTACTCATTACTGTTCAGTTTCCCCTTCCTGAAATGTTTCTTTTTTTAAGCTCTCAATTGCTACGGTGCTAAAATTTAGCAAAACATCTAGTAAATAAGAAAAATGAGAGCCAAGAACTGTGACAAAGAGGGGACTCATATGGAAGTAGCTGTCTGAGAATTCTAAGAAATAATACATGATCTTGATTTGAGAGGGTCTGTCACTACAGAGTGAATATGAAAGAAACAGTTTATACTCTTCCTCTTCATTAAAATTAGAAGCTCTAAAATATTTTTTCATTTAAAATATAAATTACAAGAGAAAACTTCACCAAATGTGTAACATAATTCTGCCAGAGTTCTACAGATAAAATTATGAGTATTCCATTTTTACCTCTGAGACCAATCATTAAGTTCTTAGTATCTATCAACTTCCTGAAATTGTAAGTCAGAAAAAGAATATACTTAAAAAAATAGAAATGTCCAGTAGTATACCTTAGTACTAAAACTATTTTTTAAAAAGATCTACATGGGAAAAGGAAGTCCCTCGAGATCACAAAACAAAATAAGTTAGGCAGTCAGCAAGTAGAAAAATCTGTCAATTCTGTTTCTGGTAAAATGTTTACTTCAAAGAAATTTTTATATAGGCTGAGGCTAACATATTCAAGAGTATAAACATTTTTCCTTTGGATTACCTAAAAACAAACTTTTAAAGTATTATATTTCAATTGACTAAAAATATAGCCAAATCTGTCACAACACAACATAAAAGGTAATGGACAATTATAGAATATTTTAAATTAACAGTAACAAGCCATCTATGTCAAACCTTGTTTCCAACTAAAACCAAAACAAAAGCACAACAATCCGTAGTGTACCAAGTGTGTATTTCAATTTACTGTATGCAATCTAACAAAAATTTGGTCATAATTTACCAGATATACATAAATGATTTAAGGAGTAAAAGAAAATTCAGTTCAAGAGAATAATAAATTCGTATCTTGAGGAAAAGTAAAAGTACATTAAGATTGTAAAGCCAAGTCCAGTTTCTATGCAATAAGTGAACTGTAGTCTAATAAAGCAGATTTAGGTGATGTTTTAGATATATATCTTTGCTCTTTAATATATATTTATATATAGACAGATCTACCAATTGTAAACTAGTTTATTTTAAAGGAAGGGAATAAATGGGATGAAAGAAATCTTTATACTATACTTACATATTCACAAAGAACATTTTACGTTTAAAATACTTTTTCATTCATAGTATTTTTGCCCAACTAATTTCTACTTTGGACCTCACCAGAAATACATTTTACTCATTTGTCCATAACATTAAGATATACTCTTCAGTTTTAAACAAAAATCAAACCAAAACTATTCATCTTTCAGGTTTACAGTTATGTAGAAACTACAATAAAGTATAGGTGACAAAAGATGTATCTAACCATGTAACTGTAATTTATCTCTGATTTATCCAAGCAGAAACATCATTATTTAACAATAAACCATTATTCTATTGAAATCAGAGACAATGATAAAGCTTGCTCGGAAAAAACATATCAACTTCTCAACTTTGATCAGATAGAGCACCACAAGGATTGTATCTGTCAAAGCACCTTTGCAATTTTTTCCCACACAACTACGATAATTTAGTTACCTGATATAAAATAGGAAAATATACTCAATTTTTATTTAAAAGAAAGCTGAAAATATGTTCCTCAACCTTATAGAACATACAATATGCTCCTGATAAAATGTGATACATGTTTATAATATGTGAAATGTTGCTGAGTTCCACAATCAGCTAATTCATTTGTCACCAGGCTAAATAAATCTGACATTTCAACTTAAGGATCACCCTTTGTACCCTGAAGAATTTAGTTAATGGAATAAAGCCTCTCAATATTTTATTTGTAAGACTTTTGGAGACTGTTTGATCATGGTGACTACTAGAAAGACTATATGTAGGTGTAGTGACTTTAAAGAATGGAAAAATAATTTACTTATCAATCATAATTTTTAAATACTCAATATCCCAGTAAGTATGAAACAAAAGAGAATGCATATTTTGTGTTAATTTTAATGATAAAAAGGGCACAAGGATAAAAACCTGATATTTCACTTCTATTGCATAACACAAACTAACCAAACTGGACATGGGGGATAAATTATAAAACAAATCATTTTACTTATTATTTCTATGACTTTTCTTTCGATTAGGTCTTTCAAATAGGACTGAGGTATAGTACACTGGCAAAAATAAAAAGAGGCAAACAAGAATAATGCCAAAGTAACAGATACCCAAAACCAAATACCATGTCAGAAAACATTATATATAACCATTTATCAGATTAGAGCAGCAAGAGAAAGTTACTTCTAAATCATAATCATTTTAGTGGTATTTGCCAACTTCACCACGGTAACTCTGCAACATCATTCTTCATTTGTGTAGTAAAATTCATGTCAAAAAGGAAAAGGGAGATGGGGGAAGTCAGTTAGTTCATTCCAATAAATTATCTCTCCAGTTCTTATAAACATGCCCATCAGCACAAAATTGAGAAATACCTAAGACTAGAAGAGACTTGGTTTAAGTTATGAAGCAAATTAAAATGGAAAAATACAAGAAAATAGAACCATTGGGGTTGAAAAAGCCCCTCACTGAAAATCTGTATTAAAAAAAAATAAAATTAATAAAAATAAAAATAGAAACAAAACTCTACTAGTACAAACTAGCCTGAGTGGTTTGATGGACAGAGTGATTGGGTCAACTGTCACTGTAGTTCCATAAATGGATTTTCTTCATTCATGTTAAAGTAGCACATGAATGTAAGCTCTATAAGGACAGGTAATATATTTTCATAGGACCCAAATAGTTACTGTATATCCTATAAATAAAAAATATTTTACTTTGATAACTGACTGAATATGTGGGGACTCCATGTAATCCAACCACATGGTTGTTTGCTGTACAGTCCTGTGCAAATATAAAAAAAAGTTTTTTTTTGCTATAAGGCTTTGACCCTACAGTTTTCACAGCAACATAACTACCATCCAGCATGTACCATATTTTGCAAGCCTTCAAGTTCAACAATCCAAATTGTCGAGTCATATTATGTCCTAATGCAGCATTCTTGAGGAGTATAGTAGGTCAGTTAATCATCTAGAGACATACAAACATCTCCTGATTCATCCCATCGAGATGGATCATTCTGATCTTCTCCATCATCAACCAGCTCTTCATCAGCTTCTCCTACTTCATTCTCCTCATATTCTTCATCCCGAGGGAATTCTGTTTCTTGTCCCTGATCTACACCTTCTTGCCCTCCTGGCTGTGATTTATCTGCACAGTCTACACAAACACCATAGCGTCGAGATCCATGTCTTATTCCAACACTGGCTGCTAACATGAAGATCTTCTTACACACCATACATTTGTATTTTTTATCCTTTTTATGCACCTGATTGAAAGGGGGAAACATTCAGTAAGGGTAGTACAGAAAATAGAATGCATTTGAACCACTCAAATTGAACCATATATTTAATAATAATGAGTGGATATACCATTACTTTTCTGTATGAAACTCAGTTTCATTCACATTCTTTGCTTAAAGCAATTTATTTAGTAATCGACCTTCCTTAAATTTGTAATTAACTGTTAAAATCCCTTGAATCTTCACTGGCATACATATAGTTTATCTCAAAGATCAACTGTATTTAAAGTTACTTACCAGGGAATGTCTTTTTACATGTTCTCTTCGAGTAAACAGCTTTCCACAAATATCACAGCTAAATGATCTCACTCCCGTATGAATGAGCAAGTGCCTTTTTAGTGTTCGTCGGTATTTGGCTACATAGCTACAATGAGGGCATTTTAACTTGTTCATGATTAGAGATGATTCACCTGTGAGAATTAAAGAAAAAAAAGCAGAAAGTACTTACTACACATTAAACAGAAAACTTGCTATCAAAACAACTTCCATCTCTATCCCTGGAAACAGTAATTGACATAGGGCTGCTACTACTTGATTTCTTTAAACTCAGAATATGGAAGCTTTTAATTGTTAAAAAGTATTTGATAATTCTGTATTTGTTCAGTTGACTAGTACTTGCCATTTTCCCAAGTTTCTTGTTTTGGCCAAGAATCCGGCAATAATCCATACTTGAAATCGTTTGAAGCACCTGGTATCAATCCATACTTGAAGTCATTTGAAGTACCTGGTATCAACCCATACTTGAAATCACTTGAAGGGCCAGGCATCAAACCATACTTGAAATCATGTGAAGTACCTAACAAAAAGTGATTTGAAGTAATGGTAATAAAGATCTCTCTCTTATTAGTGTCAGAAAATAGAAAATATATTTATATCTTATGAGCATAACAGAACATCTTAAAAGCTAGTTAACTCTACATTTCAGTCTAAAGTTAAGTTGTCTCCATACCTTATATTCACAATTTTAAAAATTCAAATTTAAAATACATTCAATATAGGAAAAAATACAATGAAAAAAACCCCCATAAATATTATTTAATTGTAGGAAGGCCATGAGAATTACCCTTTTAAATGTTGGGTTTCAAACATATTCAAAACATAACTCTTTGTGGTTGCTATTCCTAACTATTATTCTATCACTTGAGATTCTATCACTTTGAAGCCCAACTGTCAAATGGGATATTCTCCTTATTGTATCCAAAAGTCACATAATCTTATTAAGAATAATAAGTATAGAAAAATGGACTAAATCAGGTGGTTACGGTAGGAGGATTGCTTGAGCCCAGGAGTTCGAGATTACAGTGAGCTATGATCATGCCAGTGAGCTCTAATTTGGGCAGAGTGAGACCCTGTCTCTAAGAAAAAAAAATGGACTAAAATTCTATTACTAGACTTGTTTTGGGCATATTAGAGCAAGAGTAACTGAATACTCTTGAGGTTCGTTGAAACTTCTCTTTCTACTAACTCCATTCTTACACAAAACAAAGTCCAGAAGGTAGAATTCAAAATAGAATAATGGATGTGTTTAAGGATCTTCAGATTAGCAAGGAGAGGAATTATCTCCTCTGGATTTAATTCCACTTTGACGTTGTAAGTAACTTCCCAGACCAGGAATCTTCTGACAATAGGAATATATCCAGCATCCTCCACCGCTATGGCCACCCTGATCCAATCAACTATCACCTCTAATCCCTGGACTGTTTTCGGTAGCCACCAACTTGTCTCCTGGTTCTTAAGTGCTGCTTTCCTAGAGTCTGTTCTTAGTACGGCAATCACGGATTCTTTTAAAAAGACTAAGTCAGAGGCAGGTCATCACTCTGCTCATAAAGCAGCAAGGGCCACCCATCTCGCTCACAGTAAAAGGCAAAGATTTCCAATATCCTACAAAGCCTTACCTGGTGGAACCCTTGTTTCCAGTCCATGCTGACCTCTGTGATAAGGAGGCTCCCAATTCAAGGCATCTATGCTTTCCACTGCCTGAATCATTTCTTTCAGGATGTATGTATGGTTTACTCGTGCAGCAAATAATTTATTTTACTCCCATGGACACCATGGTTTTAATAAAAGAATGCTTATTATCAAAATGAATTTCCTAAGAATTCATTTTCCCAGATTTAGCAGACATGTTGTCCCACTTAAAAATTAAGAGAATTTAAGATTTCCTCTTTGGTCAAAGTATTAATACCCCATTAAGTTAAAAAGTCTCTAAAGTGCTTTAAAACTGCACATCATTACTCTTACTGTAAACTGTTTTGTACTTTAAAATACATCCATTTTTTGATGTCAAGAAAGCCCTCTGAATCCATAACTATATACAATTTAACTATAACGCATTACTGCTTGGGGCAAAGTTTTCAGAATCCTAAGTGAGACAAAATTTCTGTGTGTGTGGGATGGAGACTAGGATGGGGATGGTAGCTCTGCGGAGGTGAATCTACTTTTAGTTTCACATTTTTTTTTAAGACAAGGTCTCACTCTGCTCCCTGGGCTAGAGTACAGTGGTGTCATCATAGCTCACTGCAACCTCAAACTCCTGGGGCTCCAGCGATGCTCCTGACTCAGCCTCCCGAATAGCTGGGACTTCAGGTGCATGCCACGATGCCCAGCTAATTTGTCTATTTTTTTGTGGAGAAATCTTCCTCTTGTGCTCAGTCTGGTCTAGAACTCCTGACCTCAGTCCTCCCAGTTTGGCCTCCCAGAGTGCTAGGATTACAGGTGTGAGCCACTGCACCTGGCTCTTTGTATTTCTAATGTCTAAAATACACGCCCTCCCATTGTTTGCTGAATAAGTATATCTAGCAAATGCTATGTATATCTTATACTTTTGACTTGCTCAAAAATACTCGAAAAACTAATGTCATAAAAGATGTTAGATGTGCTAATATATTCAGTTAAATATTATTCACTCTATATAAAAATAAGGATAGAGAAATACCCCTAAAACAGTTTATGAACTGATGATCGAAGATTCAGAATTAGAGATTTTCTTTGTATTTGACATTCTATGTTTCCCTAGATAGCTTACAGTAAAGATATAATAAAATGCATCCACAGTGACAAGCAAGAAACACTATCTGGAATACAAAATGATAATTCAAATTAAGAAAGCTTTCCATGGGTTATCACAACTTATTAACATTATTAGTGCCACTGAAGTTGGTATACAACTCCCCCACTGTTAAATTTGCCTCGCAAATAAATAAATAAATAAAGCAAGCAAGCAAGCAAGCAAACCAGCAAGCTTCCCCTGAATTTCTTGCCTCTCTCCTAATTCTTAGAATTAGCAGAGATTACTTATACAAATTACAAAAGCGGCCTCAATAAAGTTATTGTCATGTAATTCAATACACTTAAGTATCATTAAGGATCTACTTCAAAATTGTGCTTACTATTCAATAATATCCTTCTGGGTACACTGTTCCATAACAGCAAACTAAGGGAAATATGTAAGTTTTTGACGTCAAAGTCATATGACAAAGGCTGATCTCAGCTGCAAAAGTACTAATGGATCAAAATGTATCCTTTGAGGGAAATGACTCTATAAATCAAAGGCTTACTCTTCTGAGAATGAAATGAATGATACGCATCATTCTCCACTGAAAAAGTGTGTATGTGCCCAAATTTAACATTTTATATATAATTCACACAGCCCCTATTAAACCCATTCTTGCACCAGATTTCTAAACAAAGTGCAATAAAATTCTCTTGCACTATTAGTGATTTTCTGTAAGAGCAAAATATCTCCAAAATTCAACACATCTGACCTACGAACTGCTAATTTCAAATTTTTTTAGTATATTCTTTTCAATAGTCAGGGGAAACCACCTTAAGGCAGCTTCCTCAGAACTGTGGCTTAACTGCGGTCAGTGCACACTATATTCACAAGCCCTGGCTGCTTTGTGTAAGGAGTGCCCCTAGCGGTCCCCCACACCATCAATTTTGAAAAGAATTGCAAAGCTACATTGAAAGAACCAAAAAACATCCATAACTCTTTATCTATCTTCAACAAATGTTTTGCCCATTTTCTCATTATGTATACACATTTTTATGCACTATTTGAAAATCTGCACACTTATCAACTTCAAGACTAAATATAGCCCATGTCTTCTAGAGCCTACGTAACCACAGCACATTCAAGAAATTTAAAATTGGTTGAATAACACATACTACATATTCAAATTTCCAGCCATTCCCAAAATGCCCCCTTGAATCATTTTTTTACCTACTAATACCCATGCTGCATTTCGGTTTATCTCCTTGGTCCTTTTAATCTAATGGTTCCCCTGCTTGTCTAATGACATTAACATTTTAGAATTTGGAGCACTTGTCATGTAACTGGATTTATGCAGATCTGATTTTTCCTCCATGATGAGAATCAGGCTAAATATTTTCAAAAATACTACATAGGTAATGTGTGCTGGCTAGTGTATCACATCAGCTGACACTTAATTTCAGTCTGATTATTGATGATACTAACTTTAATCAATTGGTTATGATAATGTTCCTCAGATCTCTTTAATTACAAAGACACCATTTCCCCCTTGTAACTGGAAATAATCTGTGGGATGATACTGAGTCCATGTCGATATGCTATTCCTTTTACCCAATCATAGCGGGACAAGCCCATTAACACTGGCTTAATATCCACTGATGATCTTATGTCCTGTGGGGGGTTAAAAATAGGTATTTTTCCAATTCTTTCGTTCTTCTACTACTTTGGCATTCTTCTGTAAAGAAACCTTTCTCCCTTTTACTCATAACATACTCAAGGATTCATTCTTTATATGTATGAAGCTTCCCCCAAAATACAGCTAATATTACATAGAACTGATCAACGTTTTCTATAGCCATCAACAACCACACCATTATTTTGCAAAGCTAACTAAAATACATTTGTCAACCATTCTGATAATTACCATTCCGTATCTATTTACCAGCAGAAAGCCTTAAGCTCTATTAACTTAATTATCTTTGATATTTAAGTTTTAAAACTCTAAATAAATGACTCCTTCAAATATACAAAACCAAAAATATCTATCAATTCACATTTACCAAGTTTCCAAAGTCATCATAAACATACCTACCATAGATTAAAAGTATTTACAGACAATACTCTCCCTTAAGGGAGAGAAACTACAGTATGCTGCAGTAAACATGTAACACATCTCAATAGTCAAATCTCTTAGATGTACTCTTGCTAAAATCATACTGTACGTACCAGCATCACCTCCGTCTTGATTAGAGCCAGCTTCAGCCAATAAATTTGCATTCACATTCCTATCACCATCAGCCCCTGAGAGTAGAGCACCATCCAAATCTGAAAAGGAGACAGAATGATTTATTTACAAACCATACCATAGCTACCACCCAAAACACTAATCTTCCTGGAATGCTTCTTATACAGATTAAATAAAAAGGATTATCTGTAAATACTGAATTATCTATGTGCTCAACACTACGAGGCACAAGAGGTGGTTTTCAACTCCAAGAACGAGTACGCATGGAAAACACTTAAGTACGATGTACTGGTCAGGAATGGGTTGTAGAGCAACGGTGACTTAAGTGCCAATCCTAGTGCTGTTACTGGCTGTGTGACCATGTGCCTTAGTTTCCTCATTTACATCCATCTACATCACAGATTTAATGTAGTAATCTAACTGGATAATGCAAGCCAAGTGTTACAATTATGGTGCCTGACACCTAAATGATACCTGCTACTACCAACACATAAGTATAAGATGTATAAAACAGATTGATGTTTTTGTATTGGTTGAGAAGTGGAGAAGACCAACTAAAGCTAGAACAGTAAGGGAAGACCTTGGAAGAGGCAATTCTTAAGAGCTAATCTTGAAATATGAAACAGATGTGGAGAGGTTAATCAGATGAGTGCTTTGGGTTTCAACCTGTAAGTTTCCTATAAATCTGTTCCATCCCACTGCCTTAATTCAGGTACTCATCACTATTCTCCTGGATTAGTGAACTAGTGAAATGGTTTCCTGGTCTCCTGGTTTCTAATACAGTGTTCACACCTCTATTCATTTCCCACAGTGTTGCCAGAGAGATCTTCCTAAAACAAAAATCTCTGTTTAAAATGTTCAATAGTTCACCACAGCTTTTAGGATAAACTTTGAGCTCTAGTTTAAAAGGTCCTAATATTTAGGTCTCATTCTGCTTAGTATCATCTCACTAGTAATGTCGCAAACCCCCCTATACTCTCTCAAATGGCTTAAGTCTTGGAAGACTACCTATTTATTTATTTGAGATAGAGTCTCGCTCCGTTGCCCTGACTAGAGTGCCAGTGGTGTCAGCCTAGTTCACAGCAACCTCAAACTTCTGGGCTCACACAATCCTCCTGCCTCAGACTCCCAAAGGAGCTGGGACTACAGATGCATGCCACCACGCCTGGCTAATTTTTTCTATTTTTAGTAGAGATGGAGTCTCACTCTCCGATTCCTGACCTCAAGTGATCCTCCCGCCTTGGCCTCCCAGAGTGCTTCGGAAGACATTTTTAAAATGCCATTCATGAACTATCTTCCCTCTATCTCCCATTCAAGACTTATCATTGGTATTGCCACCCTTCACTGCTCTGGCACCCCAAAACCCAAGATTAAAAACAGAAACCTCTTTGTATGTAAGTACTTATTCAAAAATATTTACAATGGGAAAATAAATTGTGGTATATTCACAATGGTTCTAGTGTGTAGTTATAAAGTCCAAAATCAATAAACAAAGCTGGTACCTAAATACTGACAGGCCAGTAGGACTGCACAATTGTATGACTGAAAGAACAGTATAAAATGATAGTCAAGTAAGCATATAGGTCATACAGACCCCATAGTCCATGAAGAATTTTGGCCTTCATTTTAAACAGGATAGAAGGATTTTAAATAGAGATTTCATTTGACTTATTAAAATTATCCTTGCTGTTATATGAATGAATTAAACAACAGCAAGAAGAGATGTAAGCAGTGGTCCCCCACCTTTTTGGCACGAGGGACTGGTTTCGTGGAAGACAATTTTTCCAACGACTGAAGGTGGGGGGCTGGGGTGTCGTGGGTTGGGGGGAAGTGGTGTGGAGCTCAGGTGGTGATACTCAGCCCATTTCCTAACAGGTTACAGACCAGTACTGGGCCTTGGTCCAGGGGTTGGAGACTGCAGATGTACAGAGACCAGTTAGGAAGCTATTTTAGCAATCCAGGTGAGGGCTGAGGCAGCCTTGATTTAGTTGATGGCAGTGGCAAAGAGAGAAAAGTGGGTAAATTTGAGAAAGTTTGTGGGGGTAGAAAGTGATAGGACTTGGTAGCACACTGAATATTGGTGGGGAGGGGCTATTAGTATAGGGTAGGAAAAAGGGAAGTTTCTACCCTATACTAATGGCAGCTAGGGAACCCTAGAGGAGGACCAGCTATGGGGGGAATAGGAAGTTTCGTTATAAACAATGACATACCTAAGAGAGAAGTATCATATGTTTGGGGTGGGGGTGGTAGGTTAAAAGGGTAAAGCTCAGGTCTGCCTGGGATCAAATCCCAGCTCTGCCACTTTCCAGGTGGGAAGCAGGTTATTTTGCTTCTCTAATGCGGTGGTTCTCAAAATGCAGTCCCTACGTACTAGCATCACAGGGAACTTTCTAGAAACAAAAATTCTCATGCCCCAACCCAGATCTACTGAGCCAGATACTTTGGAGGTAGGGTTCAGCAATCTGTACTTTTAACAAGCTCTCTGGGTGATTCTAATACTTATTCAATGTTGAGGACTGTTTTACTATAAAAATGGGGGGAAAAGTTTAAAAATCAAATGAGAAATGTGAAATGCTTAGCTCTGTCCCTCGTATATAGTAAGTACTCAAAAAATTTACCTAAACATGATTTTTTAAATTTAAGCTTCCAAGTGGAGAAATTTAGCACCAAGGTGTTTGAGATGGAAATAAAAATGTTGAGTTGTCAGAATACAGATGGTAAATAAAACCACTGGAGTAAAAGACAAAACCATAAGGAAAGACTCTGACCAAGTATATTGAAGAATCCCAGCATTTAATGAGTTAGAAAATGATACAAAAGATTTTTAAGGAAAAGGTAGTATGCTTTTTCAATTCTGACTAGGATTCAAGATGAAGACCGAAAACGTACATCACTTTCATTTTATCCCACAGGCACCTATGAAGTCACTGGTAGTCTTATTGAGAGTGATATTGGTGAGCTGTAGTCGGGCAAGCAGAAAAGAGTAAAAGTAGCCTGTGTTGTGAATAGAAGATGACCAATTAAGAAAAAATATAGACAATATTTTGGGAAATGTGGCTCTACAATTGCTTCTTTTTAGAAGGTAAAAGTAACAAACATTTAAATGCTGACAAGAAGGAGTCACTAAGAATGGAAGAAGTTAAAGATATTGAAGATGTACCAGCAAAGAGAAGGAATTATCAATTGTGTAGGATTCCTAGGGAGTCTGGAATCCAGGAGCACAGGTTGGGTACTTAAGAGACAGCACAGACAATCTGTGTATATAAGGAGAAGATTAAAGCCAGAAACTTAAGGACATTCTAGGCTGTTAGCTTTTACTTACTCTGTAAAGTAGAATTAGAAGAATGTGAAGTTATTACCTAGAACAAACCTGTTCTAAGTCAGGAGAGTAACCAAGTAGTTTATGAGGAAGGAACAGTATACAGACTCCTTTGCCCATTCTCTGAGAGCAGGGATACTGTTTGTTTTCCCAATATTTATCACAATGCATGGTAAATAAAAGGCTTTAAAAATATTAAATGTTGACAGAAATACTGTGCCCTTTGCAACCTGTATTACTAAACAAGGTTTAGTTTTAATTAACAGTTATCTGAAGAATAATTTCTCCGTGTTTTAGTCTACAATTAAACTAAAACATATAAACTAAAAATATTTAACTGAAATTGAGTGGCTTTGTTTTCCTTAGAAAAGTTAAACGTATTTCAATAATCACAAAATGACATTTAAATCATTATTCAATTTTACTAGTTTTCTTTAAAAAATTCATTACTCTGAAATGTAGTCTGTTCAAAAGATATTTCTTACTACAATTCTGATTTGTAAAATACAGGTTTCTATTTATGTAATATTCTGTAGTGATTTATTGAAGAAAGCACTTTCCTCAGCTACTTCTTAATAGAAGTATTTCCTACCTCTTACCCTTTCTTTTGCAAAGCACCAACTGATTGGTTCTTGATATCAAAAATCTCAGCATAGGTGTGCTCTCCCAGGTTGACAATCAGCTTTCATCAACAGTATGCTTAACTTAGGAAATGAGAGATCATATAACTGCTGTACGTTATCCAAAATCAGCCAAACCATCTTGCAACTCATTATTAGTTATGTAGATGTGAGTGAGACAGAAGCCAGGCAATCAACCAGGCATTCACTTCAGGAATGAATTTTGCTTCATTAGGAAGCATAACAACAACTCTTGGTCATCTTTTTCTCTAAACTATAGGATTACAAAATAAACTTAAATATACTTGCTTTTGTAATATTCAAGACCTTCCTATGGAAATCTTTCGCTTGGTTTAAACATAGCAAAAAGGGGCTAAGATGTCTTTGTAAACAGCAAGAGACCTTTCTGAAGACCTATTAAAACATTAGTTTCACAAGATGACAGCTATTTTTCTGATTGGTAAGCAGATACATATCTGGTACGGAATATTCAAATGACCAGAGCTAAAGAATAAGCCACATAACGATTTCTTCTATTTTTACAAATGCCCTTCCCCAGTGAACAACAGCAGCCTCCCAAAACAAAAATAGATTTTATGCATCTAGCAGTAAGTCCTATCATATATTATCTCATTTAAGTTTCACTACATACCTATGTAACAGTAAGAATATTCTTATCCTTAACTTTATCAGTGAAGAAACTAAGGCTGGGCAAGGTTAAATAAAACAAGCTAGTGGCAGAGGTCTGTACTGTTTTATTAACTGTATTACACTGCCTCCTATTAATGTATTAAGAGTACCAAGCCTCGGGGCCTAGAACATAGCAGGCAATCAAAAAACGGCACAATCTGCAATACTGGGAACGTGAGAGCAGAAGCATACTCAAACTTATTTTGCAAGTGATACCTGATATGCTTCTTTTGAAAATGAACTTTAACTCCACTCGGTGCTGAACAACCATTCATTACCTTCCCTTTATTTAATTAATAAAACTACCTCCAAAATCTTAAGAGTACCAAGGTATTAGCTATCATTGTTCTTTATGGCAATACATTTTTGTCTATCTTCAAGCATCTCCTCTTTAGAATTCACATTTTATATTTCTGATTAACTATGTATTATAATTTAAAAAATATCTTATTCATGAATTAAAAAATCTGATTAACAAGAATGAAAAGAGAATGAGATTAAAAGACTGGTATAAATCTCAGTCTCCCCCCTCCCTCAAATTTTATATAACCTTTCTCTTCTTCACATGGAAAGTAGTAGCAATACTTACCCACTTCAAAGTTGCAGTGACAAGTAATATTAGTAAATGAAAATATTGAGTAAATTATGAAGTACAATATAAAACAAGGTATCATTATTAAGTGAGGTTAATTTTGGTCACTTGAACCACAGAGGGACAGCAACCCTTCCGAATCACCTAGGGAGAAGTATAGTACCTGCCTGTCAATGCTACATTAAGACTGGGAGTGGATAAAGAAAATGTGGTATATATACATCATGTTATACTATACTAAGCCATAAAAAAGGATGAAATAATGTGTTTTGCAGCAACTTGGATGGAACTGCAGGCTATTATCCTAAGTGAGGTAATGCAGGAATGGAAAACAAGATACTGCATGGTCTCACTTAAAAGTCGCACACAGGACTATGGGTACATAGGGCCATACCTCTGGACACCGGAAACTCAGAAGGGGAGGGTGAGAAGGGGGTGAGGGAAGAAAAACTACCTAGTGGGGCGATATACACTATTTGGGTGACAGGTACACTAAAACCCCAGACATCACCATATATAATTCATCCATGTAACTGAAAACTACAAAATATAAATTTAAAAAATTAAAAATTAAAAAGAAGATGGGGTTGGGATACTCTGACAATTTGCTTCTGGTTCTCAATATTCCAAGCATGAGGCAGGCACAGAATAATCTAGATATTCTTAGAACAAATACTCTTGAAAAGAATGAAATGAGAAAAGACATCAGAAATGGAAGTTTTAGAAATAGCTAAACTCGGTTGTACAAAAACTCAGGGACTCAGTAAGATCTATTCAACTTTCATCTTCATAAATATATACCAGCATCAATTTTCTCTTCTTGGAAGACAGTTTCAGGTATAAATTTTTTTCTCTGCATTCAGTTTTCTCCTTTCAGTGGGGAGTAAATTCAGTTGCAAATGTATTATATAAAGAACCCCTGACAGTTCCTGTAGCAGCCTAGAAACTCAACAGTTTTCCCTTCACTTCCAAACTCATGGACTTACGTGACCGTGACTAGACTAGGCTCCACTGTTCTTGGCACTATTCAAAAAGGCTGTTTCTGCTACAAACAGTCCCTAACAGATCTCCCCAGTTCATTTCCCACTCCAATCCCATGAACAATGAATGCTCTCTAAATCTTTTAGTCTTAAATGCAAATATAAACAGATTAAATCTCCAGTTAAAAACCTCACTGCCTCAGAGTCTGCAAAACAAAATTCACAATTTATTATCATGGCATAGAGTTACAACCATAGCCCTAACCTATGGACAAGGTTGTAAGAAGTTGGAATAAGAAAGTAAAAGAACAGAAAGGTAAGTGTACTCATCTCTCTATTACACTCCCCTTTCTGTTCTTTTACGCACTTATTTCAATTTCTTGCCACCTTGCAGTCAGTGAAAGCCCTTCTTCCTCTCCTGGCAAACTCCTACATGAGATCCAACTCTTAATGCCTTCTCTATAAAGCTTTCTCCAACTCTTCTGAGTAGTTAGGAGCCTCCCCCTTGCCATGCTGCTTAAATAATCTTATTTTAACACTTATCACATTGCACTGGGTATGTTTTTACCCCACAGCCACTCTACTGTTCATAAGTTCTAGACAAGGGAACTCCTCAATCTTGCTCTATTTGGCCTACATCTTAGTGTCTTGGGTTTTAAATCAAAATTTTGCTTCCAACATTTCCTCTTATACTGTAAAAAGCTATTTTGGAGTTCCAGGAAAGTAATATTTGGAAAGTAAGTAATATTTGGTTATAACATAACTTTTCTGAAGAGTAAACCTTTAAATGAAAATTCAAAAGTATCTGGTCACTCCACTAAATTAAGGTTATGTCAGAAATGAAAATTTCAGTTTTATAAAAACTCTCAGGGGTTTACATTTATAAGGTTTAGACAACTTAATACCCTCAGCAGGCAGAGGTCACAAAAATGCTTTTCTAACTCATCCATTTAAGGCTTCTTCAGCTCCTAGTTTCAGTCTGGCCACATAGCCTCTTTTCCTTAGAGTTTCTACCTTATAGGTAATAATCACCAGTGTAGCCATCTTTGGGTCAAATACAGCAGACAGGCAAAAAAAGCAACAACAAGCAGAGCAAAAGTAAAGAAGGGGGAAAAAGATGACCAACTATTTCTCTTGCAGCTCATCCTTCATACGTATCCCCACACCAAAAGGATGCCTGGAAGGTTTAGCAGAACCTCTGGAATCTCCTAAGAAAAAGAAAACTAATCTAGGTCTATAAATCTATTATATGAAACCTTTGAGATAAGATGTAGAATGCAGAAGTTCTCAGATTTCAGAAAATAACTACAACACCCCAGTGGGACCTGGGGTAGCACCCTATAATCAAAACATTAATATTTCTGCAAAAAACATGAATATTCACATTGAAGGAAGTAAAAAAAAATATAAATAGTTGGTTTTATTGCAAAAATGAGTAAGAAAAAATTGGAGTTTTTTAGAGCCTTTAAGATTTCAGAATTGAGGTAGAAGTTTTACTTCTTTCCCATTAGGGAGGTTACTGGGATACACTCAAGGCTAGTTAAGTGGCAGAACTGAGTCTACACCCTAAGTCCTGTACTAAAGCCAAGTTGCACAGTTGTTTAAATATATGGTATAGTCAAACGATGGGAGGTCTCAAATCAGATGGCCTAATTTCAAATCACAAAAATGTTTAATTTTTAAAATTAAAAATCATTTCAAGATTCCGCAGTGCCCAAAAGTAATAATGAATACAAATGATCACCCAAAACATACAAGAGCAGAAATGCTGGTTAGTAGATAACTCTAATTACATAGTTTACTGTGATTAGAATAATTCATTACTTCAAATATGCCTCATTAGGATTCCTTAAAGCTATCTAATTTGAACATTCATTTCTAAAAATTGTTTTCTAAATTCCAACATATATGTTTTTAATCAAAAGGCAATTACACAAATCGAAAATATAAAGCTTAAACCTGAGTTCAACTAAGGATTAAATACAAACTTACAAATGCTGTAAAACTATTTTCCCATCAGAAGCCTAGAAGAAAGAAACTTTTAGGTTATTTAAAAGAACTCTAAATTTTTATCTTTTAGTCAACTACAGTCACCTCACATCTGAGTACCTATATGGCATTAAGAAAAAAAGTCAGCTTTTGTCAATGATAAAAAATAAATAATAATCTATAGCTGCATTTTACTAGAAAATACTTAAGGAAAATGTCCATTATACTACTTGCTGTCAACTATATAAAAGCCCATCGGAGAAAGTCCTTTCAGAAGTCAGTACCAGGAAAAGTTTGTCATCCTGTAGAATTGGTCCGTTTTTCCCTTTTCAGTAAGGCTGTTTAGCATCTTAGAGCCAATTAAAAGCTTAATTAAAGCAACCATATTTAAGTCCACAATTTATTACTTGTATTTGGCTAATTTGTTTTATCACTTCCGAATCTTTGTTCAAAGAGAATTACGTATGCATGCAACACAGAGTACAACTATTTACAACAGGTAAAACTTTTAAGTTTGACTGGTATAAACATAAAAATCTAGGCTCAGAAAAACTGTTCCATCAGCCTACAGCATTAAGAGATCAAAAAATAGGATTATCCTTAACCTGTCCTAATTAAATGCAACATGTGTGAATGCATTTTGTAAAACAATTTAGGCACTGGTTATTTGTATTTCTACAATTTAATTTCTAATCTCATTTTTATCTTATTTGGCTAAAATGTAATGTTTTCTTATCATAATTCAGCAAGACAAGAAGTTGAAATTTTTACATTATTAGAGTAACCCATTAACGACACCATTTTTTCTTCTATTTGTTTATCCAGACTTCCATTTTTGCTGACAGTTTTAACTATTTTACAACCCCAACAATAAAACAAGACAATTTTCTGACTTGCCTGAGTTTGACTTCAAGTATTCTCATGAGAAATGATTTGAAGTGAATCCCAGTAGTAAATCAAATTAACAGATGTTAGCTTCACCAAGACTTAAAAAAATCTGAATAAAATCCCTGACAGCGAGGGGTGTACCTTCTTCCCTCAATCTTTATGAGGCATCTGAACACCAGCATTAATATTATACAGCATTATTAGAACTGTGGTTTATTGTGGGCTGAAGATCTCAGGGAAGTCACAGGTCCTACAAGGGATCCACATATCCGGATATGCCAAACACTGTTTGTAGACTGAACAATTCACTATGACTTTTCATTTTTTTTACCCCCCTCCAATGACTTTTCAGATGTTTGCTATAGAACTTCAAGACCATTTATTTCACTGAAATTTTTTTCATTATTTTCTCAATGAAAATTAAAGCACAGTCAATGATGTAGGTGTTCATAAAAATGCTTTAAAGTAAAAAGGGACTTATTTTTTAAAAGATAGGGACCTAATAGTTTAGTGGTTAATTGCAAGGTTTTAATATAAGACGGTCCTAAATATGAAACCTGCCTCTCTTCAGTTTTACTGGCCGAATGACCTTGCAAAAAGCTTTAACCTTGGTAAATACAGGCCCACTGTGTTCTATACTGGTCAGAACTTGGACAGTTAAGAGTCAATTCTGTGTATTCATCACAAGGTGGAAAGAACAGCATTTAGCCTAGAAAAACAGGACTTTGGGAGAACTTTTAAAACTTTTAATATTTGAAGGGTTATTAAGTAGATTAGAGGTTAGGTTTAGATTACACTACTCAACATGGCAGAATTAAGAAGTTACAGGCCTGGCGAGGTGGCTCACGCCTGTAATCCTAACACTTTGGGAGGCCGAGGTAGAAGGACTGCTTGAGGTCAAGAGTTCAAGAAGTTACAGAGAAGCAAATTTTGGTTCAACATAAAATTACTACCTAATAATCACAGTCACCCTACACTGGAATATAGGCTGCTTAAGAAAGTCTTTAAGTATTCAAACCACCACCAAAAAAAAAAAAAAAAAAAAAAAATCAAGCTGAGGCTAAAAAGACTATCCATCTAGCTTTTGGTAGAAAGCACAGCACTGGAAAATTGATATAAAAATAACCTCAATAGTCATTCACAACTATAAAGGGGATTGAGATGACCGTAAGAGTTCTTGTCCTTTTATGTTTGTCATTTAATTTTCATAATAATCCTATAAAATAAGCATCATCTTTTAACAATGAGAAACTGAGGATAAGGGGTTTAACTTTGTTTGATCATGGTCCAGTGTAGTTAAGTAGAACAACTGATTTTCAAATCCACTGTTTGACTCAGTTTAGGCTCGTTACACTATCTCCTTGGATCTCAGCCTTGATTCATAGTAGAATTACCTGTAGAACTTTTAAAAATTCCAACATCCAAACCAAACTGCATACCAACCACATTGGAATCTCTGAAAAAAGAGATCCAAGCATTATGGTTTGTAATGCTACCAACCTGCAGCCATGATTAAGAACCACTGTTACGGCCGGGCGCGGTGGCTCACGCCTGTAATCCTAGCACTCTGGGAGGCCGAGGCAGGCGGATCATCCTGAGCTCAGGAGTTCGAGACCAGCCTGAGCAAGAGTGAGACCCCGTCTCTACCAAAAATAGAAATAAATTAATTGGACAGCTAAAAATATATATAGAAAAAATTAGCCGGGCATGGTGGCACATGCCTGTAGTCCCAGCTTCTCGGGAGGCTGAGACAGTAGGATTGCTCGAGCCCAGGAGTTTGAGGTTGCTGTGAGCTAGGCTGACGCCACGGCACTCGCCCCAGGCAAGAGAGTGAGACTCTGTCTCAAAAAAAAAAAAAAAAAAGAACGACTGTTACATATATCAAGGATTGGCAATAAAGTTTTATTGTAACATACCGATGGTCATTTGTTTACATATTGCCTATGACTGCTTTCAAACTACAAATGGCAGAATTGAGTAGCTGACCTTATGACCAACAAAGCTAAAAAATATTTACTGTTTTACATAGCCCCTTACAGGAAAAATTTGCCAGGCCTTGGCTCTGTATATGACACCCTAATGACAATGCTCTTATATATAAGACCCATTTTCTGCACCAAATAAAGTTGGATTTAGAGGCACTAAAAAGCTGGAACACAGGACATCACTGATCAACCAAATTTGTAAGTTAAGCGAAGTTCAGATACCAAAATGGTATCTATGACATAAAAATAAAATTATCTTTTATAAGATGTAAAAGATAAATTGAAAGCTATTAGACTACCAACAATAATTTGATAGACCTAGTCCATCAATACAACCACGGCTAGGAGGTACTTGCTAACAATTGCTACTAATGTTATTTTTGAAAGTATGCATTGCGGTTCAACATTAATGTTCTTTTAAAAAAAAAAAACACTCCAATTATACGTGGCATCAATTTTTAAAATGGGATTAGCTCTGATTAATTTTGCCATTAACCACCCAAAAGATGTGCTTATTCCTTAAAAGGAAACTGTGTTTGTGTATTTAAAACACTACAGGGACCAGGTGCAGTAGCTCACACCTGTAATCCCAACTCTTTGGGAGGCTGGAACAAGAGAATGGCTTGAGGCCAGGAGTTTCAGACCAGCCTGGGCAACACAGCAAAACCCTGTCTCTACAAAAAAAATGAAAAAAATTAGCCTGGTATGGTCATGCACACCTGTAGTCCTACCTACTTGGGGTGGGGCTGAGGCACGAGGACTGCTTGAGCCCAGGCATTCCAGACTGCAGTGAGCTATGATCTCAACACTGCACTCCAGCCTAGGGTAACTGAGCAGGACCCTGCCTCAACACAAATAAAAAATAAAAGCACTACAGGGTTCCTACCATACTGTTAAGCAGGAATAATCCATGTGCAGCAGAAAGACAATGTAGTTCTAACTTGAGAAATTTTCAAAGTCTTTAATTATTAATAATTAAGCCGATATAAAGTGCTACCTAAGGAGTCTACCTACCCATAATCCTTTATTTAACTTAATTGCCTCAGTTTAATAGCTAGAACTTGATATAAAGTACAAGAAAAAAGATCAGCAAATAGTATTCACTATACATACATGCATATTTTTACACAAGTAAAATTTCTACCAGTGAAAACTAAGTCAAATCTAAAGAGCCAGATGAACCATTTCACAGAATCACGATGGCACACTTTGCCCTCTGGGAACTAAAATCAGTGATTCTTTTTAACAAAATGTACTCCATCCTCAGATGACCAGCAAAATGTAAATCAAGACACTGAAAACAGTTACAGTGCTTTGAAACAAAACAAACATTAAATCACGTATGACAGTGGTGGACAAGCCTAGGGTATGCATAGGAAACCTCAAAACCCACTGAGCTGCTATTTCAAATAAAGACAGGCCCAGCCAGATTAAACTAGAGGTAAAGAAAAGTTTCAAATCTATTTACATTCTGTAACAATGATCCTCCCCCCGACTCCATTTTTTAAAAATTCCCCACCATCAATGTGGTATGCGGAGATTCTTGCATACATTTTTGGGGGAATATATTAAAGAGAAAGGTCTCAGAGGCCTCTCTCTTAAATAAGCAAAGGTGCATGAAAATTAGAAAGTGACAATGGACAAATTATTCCAGCTTTTATAAGATTTGTGGTGAGAACAGCAGCTCTAAACAAACTAGAATACTGTAATCTCATAATTTTGCAAAATTCTATGATATACTTAAATATGTTTAAATACCAAAAAAAAACCCCATTAACTAGGGTCTCAAAAATGTTCTGAAATAACAAAGTGATTTAGATATTACCACTAAAGATTTTATCTTTGCCAGTACTCAGTATAAAATAGTAAGCATACAGGTTAAAGATAAAGAAAGTCAAAGAACTACACATTCAGGGAAGTCCATATTCCTTAACAATATATGCAATGCCTGGTTATTAATACAACTCAAGAAACCTAAATATATAGGGCTTAGAGAAAAGACAAAGAAAATATACCACAAATGTTACGTGATTCCCTGTTTTGTAAACATTCAAACTTAGTATTACTTTTATAATAAAAATTACATTAAAATGTATTTTAAAAATATACTTTAAGATTGCATCCCACTAGAATTAGAATAAAAACAGATAAAACTGAAATATCTTTGTATATACAATATTTACCTGGTTCTTCCTTGATCAGTAGCGTATTTTCTTCTGCATAGGCAACAGGTGGCTGGATCACTGAGCAATCTTCTAAATTTGTTTCGTTATTAGGTGGTATATTATAAATAAATCTCTTTGTAGTTTGGTTTTTCCTCCTTGTTTTGCCAGTTTCTTGAATCCCCTGGGATCCCACATTATTCCAAATAAACACTTTTGTTTGACCTTCGGATTCATTTTCAGCCATTTCAGGAGATCCATCCTGGACCCAACCACTGTCATTCATTTGGTAGTTTTCTATTTGGCCCTCCTCGACATTACAACCATCATTTTCAATTTTTACATTACTTGCCAAATTGGTAAGATTCCGCGTCGCCCAAAAACTGGCAATTTTTTGATCCCGTGATGAAGACAGACCATCTCTATTAACTGGTTTTCTATTATTGTAGTCCACAACTACAGACTCTGGAGCTTCTGATTTAATGCTTATATTTAAGGCATCTTTAATGAAATTTCGGCAAGTTTGAACAACTTCACTCATTTGAAGATAGCTGGCCACTGTCATCACTTCAATGGCATTTTGGCTTGTGAGCACCAGGTTACCAGAATACAAGAAGTCCAAGATAACTGAAAAACCTTGAACTGCAGCAATATCTAAATGGGTAGTATTGTTTTGGTTAGGGCTTTCTTTGTTTGAAAAGCAATATAAAGTCTTAAAGAAACGGCTGCCTGCAACCAGGATGTTCTTATGAGCTTTAAAGATTTTTCCGCTTACCACGATGCTGACATCACAAAGAATACCTTTCTTTCTCTGTTCATTTAGTTGTCGCAGAAGTTGATAGCAATAAGAGTTCTCATTTGGCCTACTATTAAAGTCACAGTACCCCTCCTCTGATGGTATTTCTGACTCCTGTAATTGGATGAAAAACATTAATATTATATTTTATTTACTTTTGTAAAGCCCCCAAACCAAGGAAAACAAATATCAACATCAAATTTTTAAAAAGCGCTAATCACATATACTAATTTGTGAGTAATCATGTATTTTGAGGTTGAAGTGTGAATGATCCTAAATATTGAAAGGAATGGAATGAATAGCATGGCACAACTCATCGCTATAGTAAGAAAAATCAAACATATTTGATTGAGTATCAGCAGTATCTCATTTAAAGAATAACATGCATATTATTCTTTTCAAAAATAAGCTAAGGACATGAATTAAAAATTATTTAAAATTAAAATAAGAAACAATTATTTTCTTAAGAAAAGAAACTTTCATTTATAGGAACCATATTAGTTTGCTTTATCTCTGATAGGAAAGCAGCAGTCTCCTCTTAAAATATCCAACTTACAAGAACTTAAAATATCCAAGTTATAATACACTAGGCATATCACCCTATCTGACATTAATAAAAAGGTAAATTTTAAGTCTTGGCAAACATTGAAATCAAATAGCTTAGGTCAATGAAGTTAATTAAATCTGGCTAGAGATAGTTAAGACCCTAAGAGGAAAATCTGCTTCAACTATAGGGATATCCAATTATGTAATGTCACCAACTTTCAAAATGTCTTATCTCTTTAAGGTCATAAATACTATACACTGTAAGTTAAAATTCCTGAATTCTAAATTCTTAAATGTTTATAAATTTTGCCTCTTATCATACAAGCATTCATTATAGTAATTTCCTATAAAACAACTGTGTGAATAAAATAATAAAAATAAGACTATGATCTAGATTTTGAACTGCTGCCTGTACCAGTTATTAACTGTGGGTCCTTGGGCAAGTTACTATCCCTGAGTATTTTTCTTAAACCATAATAGTATTACAAATGTTAGTTATAATTAACAACTTTATGACTTTCCTCATACAGTGACTGTAGGTGGGTAAGCTCGAGGTAGAGCTGTATATCCCTAGCACTTTGAATAGTGCCTGGCATACTGTTTAGTAACTTTGCTAAGTAACTGAAGCCATCATTCTTTTCCCCAAGAGAAAAAACTGCTCAGATTATTTCTAGTAGAAAGTATGAATGAAAATGCTGACATGATTTAAGTTTTAAAATTTTTCATATTTTAGGGAACATTCATTGTATTTTACAGAATAAGGGGCTGACCAATTAATAAAATAAAAATTTTAAAATTTTTCTTTGGTGCAAAACATTAAGTCGAGCATAGGCCATCTTTATAAAATAATGAAATATGTACCTACATGTGGATCTATGATTTTATAAGCATGGAGAAAAACATGGAAAGATATGTACTAGAGAATAAACATGCTGAGAGGACTGATATGCTTAGAGAGAAGAGAAGAAGGGGTATAGGGAAGACAGGACTACAAAAGAATTCTCAGAGAAACAGTAAGTGATGGATTCCTCAACAACCACGAAACTCAATTTAACCCAATCATGAGTATGGCTAAACTTTACATCAGCTTTACTTCTGAGTCCTAGTCAGGAGGCCATACGCACAATAAATCCCAATCTCTGAAACTAAACCACAGTACACATAAGAAGTTTTGTATGGCTTTCAGGTATGAGAAGTCAATTGCAAGAACCAAAATATTAGAATGCCAGGACACTTCAAGTGTTTCACTGGGATAATTTAAAAGTATAGACAGCCCTGCAAATCTGGAATACTTGATCACTATAGAATGAAGTATGTGCAATAGAGAATTTCCTTTCATTTTTGACTGACCCTTAGTAGCCTCCCCCCAGCCCTTCCTAGTGCCTCAAATGCACAATGCCCTTACACCTTACATGCCCACCCTACCATACTAAAATGTTCCACGCTCTAAATTAGCTAGTTTCTCCTCGTACCAAAACACCCAATCCTCAGCAAAAACTAGTAATAGTCAAGGAGGGAGTAAAATAATCAAAACAAACTCCTTCATGAGTAACTCCCATATTTTTGTTTTGGGGGGGATGAGGGAAAAGGAAGTGAAGTAATAAAGAGTTTGTTTTATACAACCTTTGTATACAAACCATTACGTTGTAAAATTTAAAACACATTTATGACTTTTAAGAATATATCAAAAACTAAAACAATATTTAAGTATATAATTACTACTACAGTATAACTTGCTATAAAAGCATCATATTGTTCACTTGGACTCCCTTTGAGACTATTTGAACAAAATTCATTAATTTGCCCATGCTCTCTATAGAAATTCCAAACATGAACAAGGAATCTTGTTTTGGTGTACAGGCCTTACACTAAGCTTTGTTTTGCATGCTGTACCTGACCAAATTCATTTGGTTCAGAGTTCTAATAGGAATTGCAGTGAACATATGAATACCTGGAATAACCAAAAATTTTAACACTGAATAAAATTTAGCAGCACATCCATGCATTATCCAGCCACTATCTTTTCTCATTACTATTGTACAAGAACATAAACATCCCCTGCTTTTACAACCAAAAGCACTAATTTCTTTTTCACTATTGATTAAAGCATTATGCTGTGTGTTTGTAGCAGCTATTAAATATGCCCTTCAAAAATGAGGGGTTTCCAAATCAAAAGTACATGCACTCTCTAAGGAGATTATTATTTGATGGTTTGGGTAAAAGAGCTAAATAAGCACCGAGCATTAAAATAAATTGCCAATATTATTTGCTGAACCAAATAAATTAAGAAATTCTTAGTATTAGACATAAAATCATAAAGTAGGTTCCTAATAACTCCAGGGATTTCTGCCTCTTTGAGTTCCTTCTTTAATGTTCTATGTCTACTTTTAGTATATTGATAACATTAGGTATCACTAATAAGAAAAAAATACTGGTGAAGAGGTTGAAATATTTCCACGACTGGTCTTTTCAAACACAAAGGACTTTTTCTATTCCCTTTCCCAAAAAGGAAAACTCTCTTAGCCTAGACATTAATCTGAATTGGCTAAATAAGATTTTAAGGAATTTTACTTCAGACCTAAATATGAAGTGTTGAATTTTTTCATTTGTGGAGGTTCCCTTTAGTAAAATCATAATTTTAGTCTGAATGAAACCTCAGTATCGTCTTCCAAAATTTAAAGAACACAGAAAAGTGTCCGTTTAGCCAAAATCCTCATAACCTATTATCTTCATATTCAATTCCAGATGTAGGCTACAAAATAGCCAATATTTTACTCATAGGAAGATGCTCTCAAAAGCTTGAAAAATCCTTCTTACCACTGAGTTTAAGCCAAAGGTGGGGAGGGAAGCTTGAAAAATTCCAACTCCATTCATTGACTTAATAAGCATTAACTGAATGCCTACTTTAGCCAGGGTCTACACTGAGAACCAAAATGAGTTGCTTCCTAATTTGAAGTTACTGCTTGTGGGAAAGACTCTTAAGGTACTGAAGAGTATAAACAAGGGTGTCAGAAGAGAGGTATGTATAATCTAGTTATTTTGTAGGTGTGAGGATGCCCTTTTGGAATAAAGGAGATCTGAACAAGCTTTAAAGGATACAAAAGCAGGATGGGAGGATGAGCACTCTAAACAAATGAGACAGCATAGGAAAAAAAGAACCTAAGATGGTATACAGCGGCCGGGCGCGGTGGCTCACGCCTGTAATCCTAGCACTCTGGGAGGCCGAGGCAGGCGGATTGTCCTGAGCTCAGGAGTTCGAGACCAGCCTGAGCAAGAGCGAGACCCCGTCTCTACCAAAAATAGAAAGAAATTAATTGGACAGCTAAAAATATATATAGAAAAAATTAGCCGGGCATGGTGGCGCATGCCTGTAGTC
>RJWJ010006929.1:29033-60026 GCA_004363605.1 Indri indri | reverse complement strand
TGAGTATTTTTAAATTTACATCTTCGCTTTGTTTTCCTATAGAAAATACTCTTAATTATACCCAAATGTATATGTGGCAATAACATAAAATCAGAAACATTTTTGGAATTTACTTGTGGATGAACATTACCTTTGATATCTCAATATGCTAGTGGTACCTGGCTACTACATGCTTTTGAGCATCTGTTATAACCCTAGATGCTAACATGAGATTCAGCTCATACCCCAGGGACATTATCAAGAGCTTACATACTTACCCAGGTTAGGTAATTCATTCTGTGCCCTTTGACTTTGTTAGCAATAAATTTTGGATCCTCACTGGCAACACACAGAGGAAAGAAAGCAGTAAGTAGGTGGGCAAGAAACACTTTTAGAATTACAAGAAGCATTAGGGCCTCTTATCTTCTATACTCTTCACTCCATTAAGGATAAAACGCCTTCTTAGGGCCATAATTCTGGGCTGAAATATTTTATGTTCTCCTTGGAATATTTTTGTCCGGTTATCAGAAACATCAATTTATCAGCAAAATAAGTTCCCCTGGTTAACATTCACCTAAACTAATTGATAAACAAGTCCTAAGTCATCAGTATCCTAAAATGACTTTTAACATAAGGGTGTTCCCTTATTATCTTAACATTTAAATAACTTCCTTAATATAATCATCAAAGACAAAATCAACACCAGAAATGCTGTCAAGCTTGCTGAACAATTGTGAAATTATGTGTGCATATATGGAATAGAACACTTACATAACAGCAGCTAATATATCAACTGTAACATCAAAATACTGGGGCAAGGGTGGGAATAAAGGGAATATGAACTAACCTGTGTGTGGAAAATACACTTATTAAGAAGAAACCAGTGGAACATCTTTAACCAGCGAAGTTCTGACTCTTGTTGCACCAGAAAACTTCCTAATTCTCACAATACGCCCTTCTCCCTGTGTCAGTTATTACATATTTACTAATTTATTAATAATTAGTAATAGATGTTACAAGGAGTTAATAGAGTATTTCATGTATTTATTCAATATTTAATTCAATATTTTGGACATCTACTATGGAACTCAGAAGCTATAAAAGAAAACAGATAAAGGAATGACATCAGCAAGATGGAAGAATAGGTACTTTCTACTGCAATTTACTTAAAGAAACATCAATTTAAGCAACTATTCATGGATGAGAGTACCTTTGCAGAAGTCTGAGAGTCCAGTGGAGAAATTCTAGCACAACATTAGATCATAAAATCCAAGAATAGATGCGTTGATGAGGGTAATAATAATAGTTTCATTTTACCCACACCACCCCTCCCTCAAGGTGGCACAGCTCAGTGCCAAGAGAAGCCCCCGTGGCTAGCAATTTTTCTGAAAGGGTAAAGTGAGAGCATAGGGAGTGAATACCTGGATCCCCCAGCCATGAAGAATGCTGCCCAAGATTCCCACTTCTTTCTCACCTCATCAGAATACTGATGTGATTGTCATGGCTAAATGTTTGGGAAAGTTTGGGAGCTAGGAAGAGGTGGCACAGAACCTACTAACTGCTCCACAGACATCATCAGAAAGCCTGCCCAAAAGCTGATTGGGATGCTTTGCCTGCAGACCCTCCCCAACTAGCCCACTGGCACTCCAAATACTTCCCACCCAGACCACATCCTTGAGTGCACCTCCATGTACAGCAAGTGCAAGCATCTTGCACAGAAGCCGGCTGAACTCTGTGGGATTGGGAGAAGGCACAAATGAACTTATTAGAGCACTGCTTTAGGGAAAACAAATAAGAGGCTCTTAGCACTTGACTTGGTTTTCTGGGATCAAGAGAAAGCATGCAATCTTAAGAATTCCCCTGCAAGAGGGAACTCCCCTGGAGTGGACCCATCCATACAAAAAGGTCTAAGAGAGTCCCCAAATCCCTAGATGGTCTGCTTGGTGAAAGTGTTTCTCTCCTGCAGACAGTTGGTAAAGACTGGAAGAGGCCACTAATTCTTCAAATTTGAAAACAGAAACACAGTACTTCAAAGAACACAAAAATTTAAGGAAACATGATACCACCAAAACAAACAAACAAACACAATAATATTCCGGTAACAAACCCCAAATAAATGGAGATCTATGAATCGCCTGACAAAGAATTCAAAATAATTGTTTTAAGGAAGCTTAGCAACTAAGAGAGAACACAGACAATTCAACAAAATTAGAAAAACAATAAAACAACAAAACGAGAAATTCAACAGAGACAGAATCATAAAAAAGGACAATCAGAAATTCTGAGGCTGAAGAATACAATGAAAGAAATTTTAAAAAAAGAACGCCAACAATAGGTTTCACCAACCAGAGGAAAGAATTAGTGTACCTGAAAACAAACAATTTGAAAATATTTAGTTAGGTGAGTTAAAAAGAAAAAAAAAATGAAGAGAAATGAAGACAGCCTCTGGGATTTATGGCACACCATCAAGAGAGCTAACTCTCAAATTATAGGATATCCAGAAGGAGAAGAATGAGAGAAAAGAGGAGAAAACATTTTTTAAAATATTGACTCAAACCTACCCAAATCTGGGGAGAGATATGAACAGCCAGATACATGAAAGCATATTCCTAGATATTTTATTAATATTTTCTTTGCAGCGATGATGAATGGTATTGAGTCTTTGATTTGACACTCAGCTTGACTGTTACTGGTGTGTAGGAATTTTGTTGATTTGTGTACATTGATTTTGTACCCTGAGACTTTGCTGAATTTATTTATTAATTCCAGGAGTCTTTTGGAACCTTTTGGGTTTTATAGGTATAACATCATATCATCTGCAAAAAGTGATAGTTTGACCTCCTCTCTCCCCATTTGGATAACCTTAATTCCTTTCCCTTGCCTGATTGCTCTGGCTTCAACTTCCAGCCCTGTGTTGAGTAGAAGGGGTAAAATTGGGCATCCTTGTCTTGTACCAGTTCTTAGTGAGAATACTTTCAACTTTTCCCCATTTGGTCTGATGCTGGCTGTGGCTTTGTCATATATGGCTTTTATAATTGTGAGATATGTTCCTTCTGTGCCTATTTTGTTCAGAGTTTTTATCATGAAAGGGCACTGAATTTTTTCTAATGCTTTTCTTCATCTATTGAGATGATCCTATGATTTTTATTTTTGCTTCTGTTTATGTGGTAAATCACATTCATTGGTTTGTGTATATTGAAGCATCCTTGCATCCCTGGGATGAAGTCCCTTTGATCATGGTGAATTATCTTTTTGATGAGCTGTTGAGTTCATTTTGCTAGTATTTTGTTGAGAATTTTTACATCTATATTCATAAGGGATATTGGTCTGTAGTTTTCTTTTTTTGTTGTGCCCTTTCCTGGCTTGGGTATCAAGTGATACTGGCTTCACAGAATGAGTTGGGAAGGATTCCCTCCTTCTTGATGGTATGGAATAATTTCCGCAGAATGGGTACCAATTCTTCTTTGGAGGTCTGGTAAAATTTGGACGTGAATTCATCTGGTCTGGGTGTTTTTTTATTGGAAAATTCTTTTTGTTGCTTCAATCTCGTTGCTCATTATTGCTCTGTTCAAGAGTTTTATTTCTTCCTGATTGAACATTGGGAGGTTGTTTGTTTACAGAAATTTGTCCATTTCCTCTATGTTTTTGAGTTTATGTGCATAGAGATTTTCATAGTGTTCACAGATGATATTTTGTATTTTCATGGTATCAGCTGTAATTTCTCCTTTTTCATTTCTGATTGAGCTTATTTAAGTCATTTTTATTCTATTCCTGGTTAATCTAGCAAGAGGTCTATCAATTTTGTTTATCTTTTCAAAGAACCAACTTTTGTTTTGTTGATCTTCTCTATATATTTTTTGGTTTTGATTCCATTAAGTTCTGCTCTTTTGTTCAGCTGGGTTTGAGTTTGGTTTGCTCTCCCTTTTCTAGTTCCTTGAGATTTTTCATTAGATTTTTAATTTGCGATCTTTCTGTCTTTTTGAGGTAGGCATTTGAGGCTATGAATTTTCCTCTTAGCACTGCTTTTGCTGTATCCCATAGATTTTGATAGCTTATGTCTCCTTTGTCATTTAGTTCAATTAATTTCAGTTAATTTCCATCTTAATTTCATCATTGATGCAATAATCATTCAGCAGCAGGTTGCTTAATTTCCATGATTAATATAGAATTGATTGTTTCTCTTGGAGTTGATTTCTAGTTTTATGCAACTGTGGTCTGAGAAAAACACAAATGATTTCTATTTTTTTGAATTTCTTGAGCCATGTTTTGTGGCCTGATATGATCAATCTTGGAGAAGGTTCGAAGTGCTGATGAGAAGAATGTATAGTCAGTAGTTTGTGGGTAAAATGTTCGTAAATGTTAGTCCCATTTGTCCCATTTAAGTCCAGTGTTTCTTTATTTATTTTCTGCTTGGATGATATGCCCAGTTCTGTCAGTGGGGTGTTTAAGTGCCCCGGAAATTACAATGTTGCTATTTATCTCCTTGCTTAAATCTATAGGGTTTGCTCTATGAATCTGGATGCTCCTGTGTTAGTGTATAAATATTTAGGATTGTTAAATCTTCTTTTTGAATTGCTCCATTTACCATTATATAATGATCATCTTTGTCTTTATTTACTATTGTTGATTTAAAGTCAATTTTACCTGATATGAGAATGGCTACTCCTGCTTTCTTTTGGTTTCCATTTGGGTGGAATATTTTTTTCCATCCCTTCACCTTGAGTCTGTATGAGTCCTTGTGGGTTAGATGTGTTTCCTGGTGACAGCAGATACGTGGCTTGTATTTTTTTTTATCCATTTAGCTAGCCTATGTCTCTTGAGTGGGGAATTCAAACCATTCACATTGATTGATAGAATTGATACGTTAGATGATGTTTTGTTCATCCTGATGGGTATTAATAGTACCTTATTGCTTTGTTTTACCTCTTGTACTATTGTTTTATATGAGCTCTGAGATTTAGACTTTGGGTGGCTTTACTGTGGTGGGTCACTATTGTGGTGATCCATGTATAATGCAGTTCTGAGTATTTCTTGCAGGGCAGGTCGGGTCTTGACAAATTCCCTCAATGATTGCTTGTCTGGAAAAGTCTTTATTTCTCCTTTATATAGGAAACTTAGTTTTGCAGGACACAAAATTCTAGGTTGGCAGTTGTTCTGTTGAAGAAGACTGAAGATAGTACCCCAACCTTTTCTGGCTTGTAAAGTCTCAGTTGAGAAGTCTGCAGTTAGCCTGATGGGTTTTGCTTTGTAAGTTACTTAATGTTTTCACCTCATGGCTCACAGGAGTTCCTCCTTCTTGTTGATTTTGACAAGACTGATAACTATCTGTCTTGGTGATTGCCTCTTTGTTATGAATCTCCCAGGTATTCTAAATCCAGGTTGTACCTGGATGTCTAAATCTCTAGCAAGACCATGAAAGTGTTGATCAATTTTACCCTCAAATAGGGTTTCCAGCCCTTGTGCATTTTCTTCTTCACCATCAGGGATGCCTATGATTCTAATATTGGGCCATTTTACATAGTCCCGTATTTCTTGTAGGTTTTGTTCATTCCTTTTAATTCTGTTTGTCATTTTGACTGACTTAGTTAGTTTGAAAGAGTTGTCTTCAAGCTCTGAGATTCTTTCTTCTGCCTGGTATAGTCTATTCTTAAAACTCCACTGTGTTTTGTGTTTCTTTAAATGAATTTTTCATTTCCAGAAGTTCTATCTGTTTTTTTCTTTTAATATGTCGATCTCTTTAGTGAATTTTTCATTTATTTCCTGAATCATTTTTCTGGTTCCTCTAAGTTGGTTTTCCACTTTCTCTTGAATTTAGGAATTCTTTATCTGTTATTTTAATATTTTCATTTTGGTTGGGATCCATTGCTAGAGAGCTGGTGTTCCCTTTTGGGGGTATCCTTTCACTCTGATTCTTCATACTTCTGGAATTCTTTTGCTGTTTCATCCTTATCTGGAGCAACTGCTGCTTCTTATTTTTGTGTTTTCTTCTATTTAGATAGGGCTTTTCCTCTTGCCTCACTCATACAGGTGTGTTTGTACCATATGTTGGATAAGAACCTCTGGCTTTGCGTGTGGGTGCTTTGATGGTGATCTATGTTCTGGAAGGATGCCTTGGTTATAGATATCCCTGGAGTGGTGGTTTTCCTAGTTGCTAGTTGTTTGTAGGGTGTAGGAGTGGTGAGCTATGTGAGGGGGCAGATTTCCTGCCTCTCTTTGATGAAGGAGGATGGAGGTCTTTGAAATCCTTTCTCTTTCCCCAGCCCTGTGG
The DNA here is from genome assembly GCA_004363605.1 of Indri indri. NCBI lineage: Eukaryota > Metazoa > Chordata > Mammalia > Primates > Indriidae > Indri > Indri indri. The sequence continues at coordinate 53,779 of RJWJ010006929.1, read as the reverse complement.
TCTTCTTAACAGTGTAAATTGTAATGGCATGCCCAGTTTATTTTCTGAGACAGTAGGTGGTGCCTGTGGATGAGAATCAACCACAACCCTTCTCATTGGACTACAAGCCTCTTGGGGGTTGATCTCTGCTGATACCTTGCTCCTTCCTGTTCTGCTCTACAACTTCTTCCCATGGAGTCTCCCGAAGGTTCTGGCACCATTCCCTCAGACCCACACCTGATCTATGTTTGTCTATCTGTTCATTTTTTCTCTTTCATCTAACACTTCCTCTTTTAACTGAGATGCTCTGGCAGCTGATATCTCTGGTCAGCCAACTTCTCATTCCTAGATAGGGTATTTCTATCACCATTGAAATGCATATTAAAAGGAAATTGTTATTTCAATGACTTATTTAGAGACATAATAAATGTGAAGTTCTATAGCTCTATTATCAATAGTTATTGGTGAGAAATACAAAAATATATAAATCAAAAATATGTCCTTTATCAGTTTCAATAAAGCAGTTCCAATGTGGGGGTTGTTTGAATGCTATAGAGATTATCTTGACAACATAGAGCATACTGAAGAGTTCTACTGCCATGGACATCTCCCACAGTACAGTATAAGGAAATGCCTCCTTGATTTGGTCAGAAATGAAAAAAAATAGTGCTTGAAATTACAAAGTTAACAAGGTTTCCCAACGTCTTACCATTTTGTGATTGCTGCAATCTAGTCTTTGTGTCTCTCTCAGTGTCTGATGCCCACTCAGGAATTATTTGCCACACATTTTAGGGAAATCATTATCATCCCCAAAATATATTAAATATTGATTTGTGTACAAAATGAACAAAAGAGACTTTTTTAAATATCCTTGGAATAAAATTACCGTGAAGAGTTTTCATTGTATTTTTTCTGGATTTTGGTTTACAATGTTCCTGTGTTCCCTTTCTCTTCTTTGTCTTTGTCCAATTGTTTCTATGGCATTCTAATTTAAGATAAAGTTTAATCAGGATTACATGATATAATACCTGATATCTGCAATTTACTATAAAATACTCCAGCAGTGGGTATGGAAAAGGAGCAGGAGGACATAAATGAAATAAGATTTGACATTTATTGATAACTGTTGAACCTGGATTGATGGGTACATGGAGTTTTATTACTTTTCTATTACTATTGATTATATTTGAAAATTTTATAATAAAAAGTTAAACCAAAGCTTAATCACATTTAATTTTGTTTGTAAATTAAGAATTTTATTGCAATCCTTGAAATAATTGGAGGCATACTGGAGTATTAAAAAACAAAGATTCAAAATTAATGATGAAGCTTTTGAAACAAATTTTCACAGTAAGAATTAAAAAAATATCTGGTAGTATATAGATAGCATAATAATCTTTCTAGAGATTGATAGAAAAATAGCACCAATTTTCTCATCACTTTCAATTTGTTGTAATTATGAATAATTCCAAAGTCTCTCCAGGGTATTTCTGGGCTGATTTGATATCTGAAATGAACCCAGCCTTAGATACAGCCTGTTACCATGGGCAACAGTTCAGATCTAGCCTGGGTTTTTGCTGTCTTCAAAGGCACTGCATTGGACAAGGGGTGTTTGGGTATAAAACCAGTGGAATGAGGCAAACGTTAAGATTTTTGAAAGAGAAATATACCAATGTGCTCAAAAACTGTATGAAATCACAAATTTTTTACGGATATCCTATCAAAGCATAACACACACAAACTTTAGAGTCATCAGGACTGTTTTTGAATTCTTTGCTTCTTACTTGCTAGGCCACTAAGGATAATTTATTTTTCTTCCCATCTCTTGTTTTCGTTTGTTTTTCTTTTTTTAATTCATAAAATGGGAATGATAATACATATCTCAAAGTGATATTGTAAGTGTTGAATAATATTTGTGGATATAACATTTCTGGAATATGCTGGACAATATAGCAGATGGTAATGATTCATCCTAACATTTATTATGGGCCAGTATACTTGAAATGAGCTAAGTTCTGATGAGCTAAAATTCTAATTCTAAAACATCACTGGATACAAGTGATAGGAAAAGGGACATGCTTTTCCCACAATGTGCACAAATTCCAACAATCCCTTCAGTAATTCCTGAGGGAACCAAGTTAACCTGAGGTTCAACAAGGCAGAGTCAGAGCTAGCTGTGATAATATTATCTGGATATGCATCTTTTAGATAGTTTGGTTAAGTAGAAAGAGGAAAAATATTAACATAAATAATGGATATCTCTCTTGATCTATCAGTCTCTGATTTTAACCTATCTAGCCAGATTAAACCAGAGATATATGGGAGATGATACCTCTCTTGGACTGTCACGGAGCAGTAAGGCAAACATTTTGTTTTAGGGGTATAGTGTATACATGTGCATTTAATAAAAAGATCCATTTGTTTTAAACAATATGTATGGAGATGACAAAGTTAATGTGAATAATTTTTGCTTATACTTTATGAGTGTTGTATACTCAATACCTAATACTGACTTTCAGAATTTATTCTTTTATTCATTGAACAAATAATTGTTGCGTACATACTAAGGTCCAGGCCCTGGGGATAGAGCAGTACATGAATTAGATAAAATTCTGCCATAGAGTTCCTATTCTAGAAAACAAAGACAGACAACCAATGTTTCCTAAATGAATGACTACCTCCAGAAGCCTCTGCAAACAGGCCCAAAATTTTCCCCAGAAAGTAGGTTTGGACTTCCTCAAAACCCAACTTCCTGCACTATCGATCATGAAAGAAATAATCTTTATCTTGAAAATTATTTGCCAAGAAACCTCCCCAAATTCCTAACTCTATAATTTAATTTTGAGCAGAATCCTCAACTGTTTAATCAGCTGAGATAATTTATCCTTAGATATCTAAATAAATAAGTAAACCTCACAATTACTACCTTCCGTAGTGTCATTCATCCAGGTGCTAAAAATTCTGCTCAATGGAAATTTAAATTTGTCACTCAATAGAATACATAGAATCAGACAAATGTGAAGTTAAAATAAACCTTCCTATTTAACTTGAAAGTGGTAACTATTTGAAACCAAAATTCACATAGTCACCAAAAAATAAAAATTATCGTTCTTCACGTGTACGATATTTAATTACCATTATACATTAATGTATGTATAGTGGGCATTGTTTTACACACTATACATATACGAACTCTCTTAATCCCCACAAATCCCTATGAAGTAAACATTACTATCATTGTGATTTTACAGATGAAGAGACTGAGGCACAAATGGGGTTAAATTACATGCTCAAGTTAAGTAAATACAAGAATCAGAGTTGGAGCCTCAAGTTTGGCCTATAGTCAACTACACTATGTATTGTAAGTATTTTTAAATTTTCTGTATATTATGATGTTTTGACAACTTAAAAAAACTTTTCTGGCTGGGAGAGACTGCCCTTCCCAGATCTAGCCAATTTTTAAAGATAACAAAGGGCCCAGCCAGAAGCATATCTTTGCTATACAAACTAACCACTCCTGAGCTACACTTCCCTCACCTGGCCCTTACACCCCAGGAGGCAATACTTCTCCGCCTTAATCATCCTAGAGCTAGGTGCTAGGCAACCAGGGACCACCCATACAGCTGAAGAATGCCAAACTTATCCAAGCTAGCCAACCCCAAACTGTTCACCCTGCCCTGCCAAGAAAACCCCAGTAAAGGCAGTGACCTAGCCCTTCCCTTCGCCCCTGTCTTCTGTCCCCCGACTCCCCTGGTGTCTTTTCCACATAGCCACACATGATGTGCCCTGCCTCCTGTCTCTAGGACCTGTGAGTATAATAAACTTTATTTTCCTGAGCCTTTCCTGTGTCTCTTCTTATGGCCACACCTGAGTGATTACCCCATAAAAGAATACAGAACACATTACGCATCCTTTGAGAAGATAAACAAATTGATTTTAACTGGTAGATCCATAAGTCACAAAGAAAGTACATTTTAACTTTAATGTAGTAACAAAACAGAATGAAATGTTGATATTGCCTTCTCTCGGACAATGGCCCCTTGCTAGAGGTTGTTTTCCATGGATTCTTAAAGCACTTTAGTGGTTTTAGAATTTGCTTCTTTTAATAACAGTTTATTTTAAAAGTTGAGTATACAATCGAGTCTAGGGAAATTGTTTTTTTTTTCCTTCCAAAAGGAGATTTTATTGAGCATGTATTATATAGGCACATTAAATTACCTTACCCATGTAATTTATAAGATGGCACTGAAGATAGGCATCATTCCCTGTATTTTATAGAAGAGGAAACCGAGACCCAGGAATATCACATAATTTGCTCACACTGCTTGGTGGAGCTCTCTGAACTTCTTCCAGTTCCAAGGGATGCCCAATTCATGAATTGTTCTTTGCTCAAACAAACTCTGCTAAATTTAATTTGTCTCAAGTTTTTCTTTAAATAACAAGATTATATTGGAGTAGTTAGAATGTGCAAAACAAGAACACTATTTAATTGACTAAGCTCTATTTCCTCCCTCCGACTCTCCCACCCTCCCTTCCTTCGTTCCTTCCTCCCTTCCTCCTTCCTTCCTTCCTTCCATGATAAAATTAAGCATCTACTCGGCAGCAGGCACTGAGAAAACCCTGAAAATTCTTAGGTGGTTAAATCTCATCACATCTTGTGCTTCTATCTGTAGTTCTCTTCCTTCCTGCTAGAATGTAAACTCCATGAAGGCAGGTATCTGTTTTGTTCACTAATGATCACTGGTGATGCATTTATACTATGTCTTAGTGACTTGTTTCTGAAATAAGTGCTATGAACCACCTTCTACATTAATCTCTTTGTTTGTGATGTTTTGAGGATGCATGACACCAATAGTTTCAGGGTACCTGGTAATACCCAGAACCAAGAGTCCTTTTCCATGGCTGCCTTTCACACAGTGAAAAATTCTTGGTTATTTATCTCTTTGTCCTTCTCCTCATGACTGTATCCACAAAACCAGTACTTTTCATTAGTAAATGGTCTTAATGTTTTGAAAGTCATTATTTGTTTGATTAAAATTTTGGTTCGTCTCCCCAGAAAATGCCCATACTCATATACATAGACACAAATTTTAGGCATTTGATTTAAGGATTTCATTGAACCCCTAAAACCTCTGGACCATGAAATCAAGGTTACAAAGTCCTAATTTAAAAGTAGGGCATAGTATACATAAAGAGTCATAAAGACAACAGAAAGTTTTATCCACACATAGACACACACACACACACACACACACACCAGAAATCTGTAGTATGTCATTTGCTTTTATCTCATTCTATCAAACTTCTTCTATTTTTTAAGTAATAGAACTAAGATTACTCCTTGCAGAAAGTAAAATCACTCAATTTATATTTCAACTTGGGATAGCCAAATATGTTGGAAAGAGTACCTGTTAACGTGTATTGTTAAAATTTATATTTGCAGCTGCTCTGATTGATGTGAGATTTGTCACTGTCAATTTATTAATATGAAAGTGATACTATATAAATAGCTATTTCCTGTTATACTGAATCTATTTATCTTGAAGCTGTTTCCTTCAAAACTTCTCTGCCAGAAACCTGTAAATTCTTCTGGTATGATTCTAGATTGATATTGCATCTGATACTCTTGATAATAACAACAGTAACAACAGCATAGTTTCAATGCAATAGGGCACTCCTGTTTGTTCAAAGTGCCCTAAAGTTTCCATATTAACTTTCTCCCCTTTTCCCATGTCCAACCTTCCCCACTGAGTAATGGTAAAGTGAAATTCTTTGACTTATTAATGACATCCTCCTTTTCTTTCTTTCTTTCTTTTCTTTATTCCTTTTCCCTTATTTTATTCTCTGTCTTCCCTTCCCCCATCTCATTTTCACATATCTCTTTCCCTACTTTGATATATATTTGATGTATTTGTCTCACTTCTCAGCTTCTAATATTATTTTTTGTGCCTTTTTCAAAACAGCAAGCACTCTTCTGAGATTATATATATATATATATATATATATATATATATATATATATATATATCTTCAGTAGCTGTCCAATCATCCTAAAACCAGTTTAACTGGCAAAGTGACACCTCTTTCATGAAGTCAGATTGTCATGTTGCCAGGACAACTGCAAATATGATCAAGCTCAAATCCTTCCTCATGGAACACTATTCATGTTGTCATGACAACCTGTAAGACTCGGTTTAACTGTCATTTCTACATGGAAGATCTGCATGCACTTTGGTTAAAATCAGTAACAATTGATAAATTTCTGTAAATTTTCACACTTCAGATTAACTTCAGGCTTCCAAACTAAAAGTAATCGAATGAGATAGCAGTTTAAAACATGAGAATTTAACCATCCTAGTGAAAAAAAAATTATGATTGATAGAGAAGATATATGGCAGTGGAAGTTATGATTTACTAGGGATATTTTAAAAGCTACCTAGTAACATGTGTATTATTTTTGCCCAATCAATATTTTAAATTTGGATTTATAATGATGAGAACTATAGATCCTTACTAACTGCGGAGACAGTAGTATAATAAGTTCTGAATTAATGGTACTTATTTCTTAAATAAACCCAATAACCCCTCAAATAGTAATACATGACAAACATTAAATGTTAAACAAAAGGAATTTTTGATATTAGCGAAATTTTATTACTTCTCTACTAATTGTATCTCTCTCTTCTGAAAGCTTTCAATGATATTGATTCAGAAGGCTTTACATGCTATCTTTTCTGATCTAAAAATCTTTTTATTTTATTCATTTTTATATTGCTAATATCTACATTGGATCCTGAATTACTGAAAGAGAAAAATCTATATTTTAAATTTCTCCTACTAAAAACAATCTCTCTGTTCTTTATCATCTTTACAATGTATTATACATGGTATCTCTTTAATTCTGGTGTGACTTTTGACTATTCTTTTTCTTTTTTTCTATTTAGAAATCTCAAATGAATCCAACTTCTGATCTCTTGGCATCATTTCTTTGCCACTAAAATGGAAGAATTGCTATTCAAATAATATTCAGTGTGTTCTCTAATGTCAGGCTTGATCTTGTGCTGTTAGGATTCCAATTATGTAACTTTAGAGCAGAGCTCTAAGAGAGTTCATGGGTCACCTTCAGAGTGTCCAAAAACACACCTGAAATTGCATGCAAAATTTTAAGTGTATGCTCATATACCATTTTTACTGGGGAAAGAGCTCAAAACTGTCATCACATTAGCAAAGGAGGTATTATCAAAAATGGTCAAGAACCACCACTTTAGGGCATAATATGGCATTGAAAAGCATTCATAGTGAAGTGGAAATAGCTGATTTTGAGTCAGAAGAGCTGGTTTTAAATCCAAAGTTTTCACTACTAATGAAACACATTTGAAAAAATATATAGGAATTATGTATCCTACTGTAAATTTTAGAATATAGTATTAACTGATAACACTGGAAAACAGTGAAGTCTGTTACAGAAAATTAAAAACTCAGTACAGTCAAAATCATTAACACTGGATTTAGAGCCTACCATTGATATAAATTAATTTCCATGTGACATTCCAGTAAGAACTGACATGAGAGATATTTTTAAAGAGCAGCATTGTTTCCAAGAGACAGGATTAGAAAAAATAATGAATTAAGTTTTAGAAAATATGAAGTGTATAATATAGCTTGTATTATAGAAATTTGGGTAAGTCATTGCCTATAGGTTATACCTTCCTTGAAATGGAAAATTTTAACAAACATCTTTTAACTACAATGTGTGATTACCATTGATTTGAATTGGTAAGTTCTCTATAAATCAATGGACATTTCCTAAGGGATCTTTGAAATCAAATTAGATGTCTCCCTACACATGAACAACTTCTCTCCTGCATGTGAAGAACAACTTTCCTTTACATAAATTTAGAAAACTGAGTTGTAGGTAGAGAAAACTAAAACAAATGGAAACTATGTAACAAATCCCTACAATAGTGTTACAAACAGGTATCAAAGCAAAGGAAATAATGTCCCTTAAACTCAGTGGGGCTTTGTGGATAACTTTAACATGGAAGAAGCAATAGGTTTGCTGAAGGACAAAACGATATGCCCAAGAAAATGATAAATCAAGAAGAAAACCAAGTAAAAGTAACATTAGTTATATAAAACAAATACTCCTTTGAAAATTTTACTTACTATTGGATTAAGCTAATGTTTAATGCACTTAATTTAGTACTAAACTTAGAAATCTACACAAATAAGTTAGTTTGGAAGGAGAAAACTTTTGTTTCGAGTCAGGTGGATTCCAGTTAACTGCCTTACAAACATGGAGGGGTTTCAAGCACAGGTGAGCGACTAAAATTATTTGGGGCTTTGTGGTAGGAGTTGAAGGGGGCTTTCTGAACACCCCTTCACACCATTACTGTAAATATTTGCTTTTTGTTTCCAAATTGTTTTGGATGCCTAGCATCGTGTTTAGTGCTGAAGATATGAACAGTTGCCAGATGTGTCACAAAAACCAGCATGAGCCAGAGTTGGGGAACATTGAGAACATCATTTACTAAGTAGGGTTAGGCAAGGATATTGACCTTGTGGAAGGCAGCACATATTGGGTGGTTGACTCAGGGACTGAGTCAGACTAAATTAGCTCCCAGTCTGGAAATCCCTGAAGAGGAGGAAACTGGGAAAAAGACAGTAATGGTGCCAAAGTGTTCCAGCCCAGGCATGACAACTCAAGCCAGCCTGGCTGAGAAAGGTAAATACTTGGTCAAGTGGACCGCATTTGGAAAGGGAGAAAATCAGAGCAGAGCAAACCAAGGAATAAGAGCAGAAGGCAGAGGGTCAGAAGCCAAAGCAAGGGCAAATAGAGGAGGTAAGTTTCTATAGTAAGGCTTGAGGTTAAACTAACAGCCAGGACCACCTTTTTGATGGGAATAACCATACCCAATAGAATACCCCCTTATCTTAAAGGAACAGTTTCGTTAAGGTGAATGGGGCTTTTTAGACAAATTTCTACCTGTCACTGCCCTTGCCATCATCAAACTCATTTTAGACACAAGAAATATTCATAAAAATCCAAATAAAAATGTTATTGTGTGTGTGCTGCATGTAAGATATTATGCTAAGCCTTGTAAAGGATGCAAGGAGGAGCCTAACATAGTAATTGCCATTAAAGATTTTATAGTCTAATAAAAAGATAAATATGAGGATTAAGTTCACAGTTTTAAAGGATGAGTGCCAGGTGAGTACAAGTAAGTGTGAGGTCAGGTCTAAAATGACAGAACTGTGAACTGTGAGAGAACTGCAGTGGCACTTAGATCACACTGGCAAACAGTACTTAAACACAGGGTTAATCATTTCAAGGAAATATTTCCTTCTGGGAAAGAAATGTTCTGCCAATAACAGATGAAGACCTGAAAAGATCGCCCATTTAGTTAAGCGGTATGGAAGCTACTGCTGTTGACATAACACTGTAGCCACACCAGCACCAAGAAAAATGACACCTGGGTATAAATTGTGAGTGTACATGTGTGCGCACACGTGTGTGTTCTTAAAAATTGACAGTGTTTATGAAATACCTACATTCCTATTCTCATCATTCAAAAGAGTTTTCTTTAACCTCTAATTTTAAGAAGCATATGTCACTTACTGTATACTTGCTCCCATTTACTTTTATTCCTTTTTTTCTAGAGTGGAAAAAACCTTCAATATTCACAAATCAGTATTCTTTCTTATTATTTTTCTCTTCCACCAGGAAACTATCTTTGTGTTCTCAAATAAAGTAACAAATATATTAATAAAATGCCAATAATACTCCTCTTACTTTTACCTTGGGGCATTTTGGCCCAAGTAAAGGCTCATCTATAAATAAATATGTACTGAATAAAATAACATTTTTGTTTGAATTTTTTCAATGATAGTTTTATTAAACAATATCAAAAAATAGTTAAGTATAACTGAATCATAAATGTTTTCTTTCTGTAGTTTTAAAACAGAAGAAAAGTTGATAAAGTGCCTGAAATAATTAACCACTCTATTTTATATTCTGCCTCAAATCAAACACATACACGCGTGCACACACATATACACACACAATCACACTTCTATACCATTTCAAAGTTATGCTCAAAAAAGACTGTGAACAGTCCAACCTTCCTGTAACTTTAATTCAAAAGATTAAGTTGCTTAAACATAGAAAGCAAAAGTGATACCTTGCAAAGATCAGATTAAACATGGAATATGTTGTCCTGTTTTGGAAAACAAAATTTTGGCAGACATTGACAAAATGCACATGAACAAGGAAGGGCTATGTCATATAAGAACTGATTGATCTGACAGGTGTCATTTATCCTGGAGAGGGGATATAATAACCATCCTCAGACATTTGAGAGGCCATCAAATGAAGGGTGTCCATCTCCTGCCCCATAGCCAGGTATCCAGGGTAGTGAGGCCAAAGTATACCATTAGAGATATTGGATCCCGGACACATTCACCTTCATATTGCAGCATTTGGCATTAATAGAAACAAATAAAAACTTGTCAAAGCTTGTACTAATGCTGGTGAGTCGTATAAACAAGTTATTAATCTGATGAGGCTAAGCCAAAACATAGGCAATAAATAATAATGAGATGAACATAAATGCCAGAGATTAAATGAGGTCAAAGATTAAAGATAAAACAGTAGTAGAATCCTGGCTTAAAATAGGCTCATCGTTTAGAGCAAATTATCACTTTGCTGAAATTTCATTTTTATGCTTCCAGAAAGAAGAGGTAAGGAAATCCCCAGGGCCTTAAAGGAATGCCTGTGCTTTGATGGAAGAAATGTAACACTTTTTATAAGCTACTAAGTACCAGGCATTTTACATGTATTACCCCATTTAACCCTCACCACTGTTTTAATGTCACCTGCATCATTATGATTGTTATCCTCGTTTTATACATGAGGCTTAGTTACTACACTACACTGCGGTTCTACAAGGGATTAAATGATTATTTATAATGACTGTGAAGAGAACTGGGCCCTATTCACAGCAGTATAGAGGGAAGTAATTTTTGAATAAATATAATTCCCTGTCGACTTTTCTGAAATGGAAGAAGCTTCTTCAGGATGAAGGGAAGTTCCCATCATTTAGAGAGTTCAAGAAGATCTAAGAGATATTGTACAGAGTAGTTATGCATTAGGTTCATTAGGAAAATCTCTAAGGTCCTCTCAATTTGTAGATTCTAATTCTATATATGGAATACAATGAGTAAAGTGACGTATTTAAGAACAAGGTAAGGTAACCCGGATCTAAATCATAGGTCCTCCATCCTCTACCAGCTGTTTGATTTTGATCAAGTTGCATAATCTTTCTAAGTACCAGCGTCCTTATCTTTACCAGATGGAGAGAATAATATCAACCTTACTAGTTTAAGATTATGAGAGAGAATATAGGCAACATGCTAAACACAGTACCTGATACATATTGAGTATCACTACATGGCAGCTGGTGTTAATGCAATTCAGTTAATTACATATGGCTTAAATTTTGTCCACAAACAGAAAAACTTTTATGTCATTTTAGTGATTAAGGAGAGGGAAGCTTCAGAGTATCTATTTCATCATAAGAGCTGAACTTGAAAAGAGATTGGGGTAATGAAGGGAAGAGAGAAGAAAATAATAGTAGAAGACAACAAGAAGCCTTGTATGAACTGTTTCATCACTGATCTTGGTCAGATTCTCTCAGTTATCTAAGTACTAGTTTTCCTTGACAATATAATCACATGAAACAAACCAATGTGAAACAATGTAGAAGCACCACACTAAAATTCTTTCAGCCAGAAATTAACTACAAGAACTCAAAGTGTATTACAGTGAGATGATTTTCATTTTTTCATAAAAATCTTGTTCTAGCAAGAAAAAACTTTATTGTTCTATATCAATTTGATTATCTCTCTTTTTTTCTTTCCTTCTTTCTCTTGAGGATATCTGGGATCAAAAAATCATCCTCTTCCCAGAATAAAAATAACGTAGTACAGTTTAAGAGAGGGGAGATACAGTGACCTGGAATTCAGGAAATAATGAAGGAAAACACACTTTAATTTTTAAATACCATAAAGAAAATGTTATAAAGAAGGCAACAAGGAAAGTACTCAATCCACAGACATTTAAGAACCTTTCAAAAGTGCTTGTCTTTGGAGACATTTCAACAAAATGAATATGATAATAAGTAAATCTAAGAGAGCAGCTGAGAATAAATGCTTAATTTGGGAAGATGAGGCAGGGAGCAGCTAGTCTTCAGCTACAGCTGAAATATGGACCCTGAGATCTATGGGAGAGATTTAAAGCCACATCCTTGGAATTGTACAAAAAAGGGTTAAAATACAGCCTCCATTAAACAAGTTCTACCATCTTAGGTGAAAATTATAGAGAGGTTAACTTTGACTCAATAAGAAACAACTTTTCTAATTATGGAACTAGATCTTTGAGGTTTTAAGGTACCCCATTCAAGGTTTACAGGCTCTAACGAGCCCAGGGCTCAGCTTCTGAGGCACAAAGAACTTTAGTCCTGCCACCTCCTTAAGGTGTCGACTTGAAATTTTAGGAGAGATGAATAGTTTAGACACCCTCTTTGGGTGGTTCTAACAGAGCTTGTAACTTCAGAGGCTCCCAGTTAAATCTAGATACCCTAACAATCCACTATAGCTAATTGAACCTCCTCTGCTCCATACGTACACTTGGTTACTGTAGGATTTTTCAGATATGTGTCCTCGGGGACACAAGCTGGCCCTGCAGACTGTTCTCACTGGCCCTGGTCTATAATACAAGCATATTCTGCTACCACTTCTTCTAATTCTCATAATTCTTTCATGTTTGATCATTTTAGACTCATTATTTAGTCAAATTGAAAAATTCAAAACCTTTAGAAAACTCTACAAAAAGTGTGTCAAATAGGAGTGTATTCACTGTATCAAAAAAAAAAAAAAAAGCACAGGGACTAGAGGAAGGGGGGTTATTTATCTCATCAAAAGATCAGACCTAGGTTATCCAGGGCTTGTGCAACAGCTAAAAGACCACATTAGGAATCTATTACTAGGATCCTTAAATTTTATAACTATTTAAAAGTGGCTTTTGTCACTGTAGTTTTAAGATGGTTGTTGCACCTCCAGACATCATATCTTCTTTCCAGACAAGAAAAAGGGATAAGAGAAAAGAAGGCTTGTCAACTTAATTTATCCTCTTTTTCCTCAGGACAAGAAATATCCTCCCAAGATACCCCAGCCAGAAGTCACCCATTTATATCTCATTGGCCAGAACTGGGTTGCAAGGCTACTCTTACCTGCAAAGGAGGCTGAAAGTTGCATATTTAACTGAGTATATGACTGCTCTGAAGAAAAATGTGGGATTTTATAACTAAGGTATCCCAGCAAGCAACTACCAATGTTCACCAGAGGGAGAAATCAATCTGTAGAAGCATTTTTTAGGGTCAATTCTTGGTTTTAATGCAAACTTGATTAACTTAATTAAACTCCACGGAGGAGAAAAAGTCTATGGTACAAATATAATTGTAATATATGTAGAGGCAAATTTGCCAAAAGAAAGCATCTGATCTGCTTAATCCTCTGCTCTTGTACTTAAAGTTGTGGTATCAATGTAAACTGAACATTAGTATCACCAGAGGAAATCTAGAAAATATTGATGCTTGGGTTCTACTCCCAGGGATTCTGATTTCATCAATCCTGAGGACTATTCAGGATTATTTTTTTTTCTCAGATTCTTCAGGTGATTCTGTAACACAACTAACATTTAGAACCATTGATTTAAACCAATCCTGGAAAAATTAGAGGTGCCTTGTAATATAGCATATGCTTGCAGAAAGCTGGTCTTTTTCATGGAGTCCTGGGAGACAACAGATTCAGCAAGTGCTTTGGGATGCCATTCTTCTGAGCCACATGGGTCACCTTGACTCATCAAGGGGGCAGTACCCTGCCTGCTCTCTGTATGTAGTTCCAAAAGACACTGCAATTTCTGGTGATCCGATAAACATGGAGGAGAGCTGTCTTGTTGGGCCCTGCTTGCCTTTAAGGATTTGAAGGGTATCCCAGTATTCTTCAACTATGTGCATGGCTATACTTACCACCAGAAAAAAATCTCCCCACTGTCTCTCTCTATCCAAGAGACCTCAACAGCTAATCTATACAGGTTTTGGGGTTTCCCAACATATTCTAATAGAAGCAGGCAAAGATACATTGAAGACATTTAAAGAGACACCATCACCGTAAAGAGGAAGACCAGAACTGAGGAACTTATATGGAGGCAGTAGTAATAAACACACACACATAGTCACTTCTCAGCCTTTCTGCTAAGATCAAGTGAAGAAACACACATGTTACATGCACACAAGCACGTGTATGTTAAATCTTGGGTGCACAGCACTGGATTAATCATTACCCTTTGTTCACAAAAACATCGCTATTGGTCAGACATGTCATTTTCATTTAATTATTTTCTGATATAAAATTTATGGGGGGGTGGGATGGTGGCTGGATGGTCACTGTAACACTGGAACTCTGAAAACAAAATAAATAAGGTGAAATCTTTAATGTTTTATTTTTCACCAGAAAATTTCTATGATGTGTTTCAACTCAGAAAACCCATGATTTAAAGATAAGCTTAGCAATAGAGCTTAACTTATTAATTTAATTTTAAAAATTGATATGTATTACTTTTTTTTTTTTTTTTTTTGAGACAGAGTCTTGCTCTGTTGCCCTGGGTAAAGTGCAGTGGTGTCATCATAGCTCACTGCAACCTCAAACTCCTGGCTAGGCTCAAGTGATCCTTTTGCCTCAGCCTCCCCAGTAACTGGGACTACAAGTGTGCACCACGACACCTGGCTAATTTTTCTATTTTTAGTAGAGACGGGGGTCTCGCTCTTGCTGCTCTTGCTCAGGCTGGTCTCCAACTCCTGAGCTCAAGCAATCCTCCTGCCTTGGCCTCCCAGAGTGCTAGGATTACAGGCATGAGCCACTGTGCCCAGCCCTATTTGTTTTTAGTAAATAAAATGAATACTCATGAGTTCACTATCTAACTCAAGAACTAGAATATTACCTATTACTTACATTTATTTGTGTGTTACTCCTCCTTTGGTCACTCCTCTTACACAGAGATGACCACCTTTCTAAATTTTGGGCTTCTATTTTACTTATAGATTATTACTTAAATAGATATGCCTAAAAATTGTATAGTTTTATTTGTCTTGTGAACTTTTAAGATAGGGAATCTGTTACTTGCTTTATGACTCAACCCGGTGTTACTAAGATTGATGCACGCAAAGTTGCTATATATTAATTCATTTTAACCTTTATGTAATAAAACTGGGTGTACCACAATTTATATATTCATTCACCAATTATTGTGTATTTGGGTTGTTTTTAGTTTTTGCTGTTACCAACAGTGCTGCTATGAACATTCCTTCCCATGTCTCCTAGTGCATTGATGTATAGATCCTCTTGGGAATGACAAGTCCAATTGATAGAAATGTTCAACTTGGAAAATAATTTCAAATTGTTCTCCAAACTATTAACAGTTATATCTTTACATTCCTACCAGCAATGAATAGGAGATCTCAATGATCTGAAATTTTGGGTCATCAAACTTCTTAATTTTTACCAATCAAAATGTATAAAAGAATATCTCAATGAGATCCTGGGATTTTTAACAAGATATAACTAGAGTCTAAACATTTCTGAAATTGACCAAAGAGTATGATTTCTGAGTTTAAAATTTAATAGGGGAGTTGAAAAAAGAAATGGTCATCACTAAATTATAGCACCAGAAGAGTAAATGGAAGAATAATCACAAAACAAAAAAAAATAATGAAATTTTAAAATATGAGGAAAAATAAAGAGATATGAGAAAGATTTGGAGGTATAGCAGGTGAACGATAAGAATAAGAAGGAGGAGAAGGGAACAGATTGAGGAGGAGAAATAATATGCAGAAATCAGAAGTCAATATGATTATACTTTTCCTTTTCTAAATACCTACAGGTGATGAGACCTTGTCTAATGAGGATAAAAAATAATTAAATACCATTACTCTCCTTGAGGATCCTAGTACCACACTGACAAAGATTTCAAGATTACATCAAGAAAGAAATCCCAGATATAGACTACTTGCAAGAAATAAACCTTTAAAAAGAAACAAAAAATATTAAAAATAAATAGGGAAAATATATAAAGCTAATGTAGAAAAAACACTACGATATTGATAGTAAATAATAGCAAGAAATTAAGAGAACAAAAAATAAATAAATTTGCAATGATAAAATGAATAATCCATGGAGAATCCTCAATAGTCATAAAAATCTTGCTTCAGATAAGACAAAATGCTATCAATTCAATCCAAACTTCATAAAACTTCTCAGTGAAGTATTTTAATACTTTGTTTCCCAGAATTTGACAAATAATTTAAAAATAACATAGGAGACAAAATATTAAAATCATTTAATCTGTAATTTTAGTTTAATAGATATGTCTAAAACCTTTATAAACAGAATATTAATTATCTCTTTTAATCCATAAAACATGTAAAAAATATCCATTAGTATTGATCACAAATTAAATCCAGAGTCAGAGTTTTTATGTTCCAAGTTCTGTGATAGCCTAAAATTTTAGAAAACAACAAATATATAAGACCTCTCAAGCAATAAAATACTTTAAAATTAAGAAATACTGTTTGAAATAACCCTTAAATTAAAAGGAAATAAAAATAAAAATGGCAACTTGTCTAGAAATTAGCATAAATAAGAGTACATCATCATAAAACTCTTAAGATTCGTGAATGCTGTGTTCAGAGAAAAAGGTATAGCCTCAAATAATTTTAATTATTAATAAAAAATTACAAATAAACCAATTCTTCCACTCTGAAAACAAGGAAAAGAAATAATACATTTAAAAATAGGAATTTTATTAAGAAAAAGGGAAATATATATGAAATAGAAAAGTAAAAACCAATAAAAATAATAATTAAAAGCTGGTTATTTGAAAAGACAAATAAAAGAACATATAGGCTTGACAATGAAGAAGAGAGAAAATCAAAGCATACATTTAGAAATTTAAAAATAGATAAGACCACTAATTAGGAAGAAATTAAAGGCTATAAAGCTATGTGGAAGAAATATTAATATCTAGAGAAAACAGAAGACATTATAGAAAAATATAGGTTACTACAATTACACCAAGAGAAACAGAAAATTGAACGTAAATTAACTATAGAAGAAATAGAAAAAGACCTTTGATTATTTAGCATTAAAAAAGATGTTGGGTCCAGATCAATTCCACATAGTTCTGCCTATCTTTCAGAAAACAGATTATTATAGTATTCTATAATACAGAAAAATTTTGAAAGCCTTTCCATCCTCAAGTTTACAAAACTTAGAACTTAAATTTAATTTTAAAATATAACAAAAAGGGAAGCTGTAGATTGATTTCACTTATGATCACTAATGAAAAATTCTGAATAGCTACTCCAGCAGTAAATTGAATCCAGGGGTGTATTAATACAATCAGGTTGCATGACCAAGAGAGTTTTTCCTGGGAATGTAGGCATATTTTACTATTAGGAAATCTATTGAGGTGGTTTGTTACATCAGGTGATTAGAAAGAAAAACCAAATGAATACATCAATAGATGCTGAAATTTGATAAATAGAAATGGAATGCAACTACCAAAACATAAGATACATTCACACATATGTGTTGGGATATTCCTAAAGGACAACTGAAATATTTGATCATTCTTATCTTCATTAGCCAAGGTCTCATCACCTAGTGGAAACTCAGAGAGGAAAAACAATTTGTATTTCCATTGACTTCCAATTTAACAGAAAATAAAACTATGGGGGAAATAAGATGCTGTATTCATGGAGATTCTGAAGTGCTACACATAAAAAGAAAGATTAATGGAAGGCTGAGAAGTGGGAAAAAAATCAATCAAGGTCATATGTACTCTTGTGGTTGTTAAGATACAATCCCATGCTAAATAAATAACCTTGTGCATAAATATTCCCATAAATATGTGAGAATAACCTTGAAATCTTTTCTAACATTTCCTTTTCATTAACTTCTACAATGTTCTTTGGCACTAATGCAAATATGAAGGACTGTCACACTCCCACGCCTGCTCTGCCGTCATTGTACAAGTACATCCAGGAGGTCACAGAACCCTGGAAAGCACTTTATTACACCATATGAAAACCCTCTTGTCAATCCTAATGTAATTTAATGTGCTGCTGCTGGTGCTTAATTTAATTCAATTTTTTTCTTGACTGATTTTTGTTCTACACTATCTATATTTTTATGAACTTCTCCTATATGAAATAATTTACATACGAATTCTTAGCAAGCTCACAGTGAACATTTTCTGCTTTTATACCATTTTTTCTTTAGATACTGAACAACAAATTAGCTTCGTCGTTAAAATATCTATGTCAATACGCACATACAAATACACACAAACACACATATTCTAGGTCGGATCATTTAGTGGCATAACCCATCAGAAATTATGGAATTATTTTTCCCAGTATTCAACATTTCCAAATCATTCTAGGTCAAATTCTGGGAAGCCAAAATCACGTGACTGAATGACACAAATAAACCACTAGGAAAAGGAGAATTATTTCTAAGTTTCAAAAAATATATTTTCAACAACTCTTAAGAACAAAAGCTAATGTGAATTCAAATGTCAAGGATTCAAGAATGATGCTGGGAGAGGAGACAGTAGCACTATTTTCATTTCTGACACTCTAAGAAGAAATAAGGTTTAGATGCCTCAATTTTATGTAAGACAAAAAATTGTGCCCTTTGTCACATTAATTTATACCTACCAGTTAGAGATAAAGCATATCAGTTGTGCTTTAGAAAATCACATTTCTTTTCATGAAATGTAAATCTTATTATAAAATGAAATCACTTAAACACCAAACCAAAAACCTTCTACATATTCACTCTTAAACCACAGAATACTTTTGAAACTGAGCTATAAGAAAATCTGACATAAACATTCTGAGAGAATTAAATTACCCAATTATACTTTCTGGTACAAAGTCTCTATTCTTTAATGCTGACATGCAGAAGGCATTCTTTTCTGTTTTCTTAAGGGTCAGTGATCCAGGAATAATTCTTCTTAAGAAATATACTAAAAGTTAAATACTCTTGTGATACTCAGTGCTCCTGAAATAAGCCTTGCTGATGAAAAACCAGAAAACATAAAGGAACATAAGTCCTACCACATTTATTAACTTGATTGTGTTTTTCTATAAGTGTGCCTCCATATGATTATCTGAAGTAATGTATAGGCATTGCCTGCCACCTAATAATCACTTCTTAAGTGACAGCTATTATTTATTATCTTTATCGCTTATTGAAGACTTATGTGCTACTGTACTACAGTAGCCTGCAAATATTTTACCTTTGTATTTCCAAACACCCCTGTAGAATGAATATTTTAATGCCCTTTTATACAAAACAACAAACTGAGGTTCAGAGAAACTGTCCAATTTCTCACAGGATAAATGTGGTCCAAGGTCAGTTTAAAAATTCTAGAGCCCTAACAAAGAAGAGATTTTAGTACATTTCCTAAACATATCCATGATCAATTGAAATTAAAATAATTCTTGGACTATAAAATAATTGTTAGTCGAACCAAGATCTTAGTTTTCTCAAGATTTTTTTTCCTAAAATATCAATTATTTTATTTGGGAGGTGAGATTAAGAGTGTGCACTCTGGATTGATGGTTTGAGTACAAACTCCTGCTCTGCCACTTACTCGCTCTGTGGCTTGAACAATAATTAACCTCTTTGTGCCTTTGTTTCCTGAGGATAACAGTAGTGGATGCCTCATAGGACTGCTGTAAAGGTTAAAAGAGTCGATCTATATGTCAAGTGCTTAGAGCAGTACAAGGCACATAGTAAGCCTTGAAGAAGCATTAGTTATCACTATGAATATTTCAATTTTGTCTTAGGTTTGGGGGACCCTGCTTTTCCCATGTCCCTAAGCACGTGCTTGGTCTGTCTGGTTATAATCCACCTGGAGTATCACTCCCACATCGAGCCATCTGGCCTTAGCTGATGGCCTAGTACCTGAAGATTCTGAGACAGAAACTCAGGGCCTGTGGAGGAATCATCATCGTCATCATATTTCAGGGCACTTCTAAAGGAGAGAGGAGGAAGTGAAAGATGGTAGTTGGTTGAGGTCAATGCTTTATCAGGATGCAAAGAAGCAACAGGCAAGAACACAGTAAAGAAAGACTTTCGAGATTTGTCCTCGAATTGGAGTTGAGGGTCCTATGTGACTTTTCAAGCTCACCTAAAATTTAGCTCCTCTGATACCGAACCCTTGATAGGATTCTAGTCGCTCAAGCTGTGGAACAAATTCTCATAAAAATATAAAATTTCATTGGTGATGCGGGAAAAGGTTAAAATAAACAAGGTTAGAGTGAAAGATGCTAACTAGTTCAATTTGTCTGTTTAATCTCTCTGGCAGAACTGTGAACCCCTCACCACCACCCCCTGCATTTGGACAGACTAGAATGGGAGAAAAGAAGGGAACAAGTAAGAGGCTTCCTTTAGCTTCTCCAAGGTTGAGTTGGCAGATGATCTTAGGGATTCACATTTATTTTTCAAATCGGGTCAATGGACCAGTGAGGGTGGAAGGCAGATGAGCAATTAAATTACATAGCTTCTCTACCAACTCCCCCAGCTTAGGCATTCTGACCCCCAACAGCATCCTTTAAAAGTACTCCTCAATGCTCCAAGCGCCTCTCGCTCCCAAGAGCTCTAACTCACAGAAGTGATGAATCAAAGGGTCCTTCTTGTTTGCATATGTGCTGAAAGATGTGTAAACATCTGTGTGTCTTGGGAGGAAACACCTTAATTCTGGGAATGTGTAAGTAAAGCACATGTAATTTTCCTGCTATAGAATTAGAACCATGTGAGGTGATGTGGGGTACTGGTGCATGGAGTTAGGGTAGTAAAAGCCACTGAGAAAACTAAGAGACCTTTAGAGCTCATGAGAGTTGCCTTTTGAGCCAAAGAGCAGACAGAGCAGGATGTCTTCTGAAGAAATGAAGCTTTCCTCTGCTATCTGTAAAACCATGTTGCCAGTGACATTGTGAGGAGAACATTTTACTTTCAGTGCTGCAGAAATCAGAATATTTATTACCTTCCTATTATACACTGGCTGACCCACTTGCTATATAGGCTTGTAATTAGAGGAATAGGGATCAACAAAAGAAATAATTTTCCAAATTATTGGCACAGTTAACCCCAGGAATGATATAGTACAACACTCTTTTAGGAAGACACTTTTGATTACTGGTATCAAACACTCACTCTAGCAAGCGTATAGAAAAGGGAAGAATTTATTCAGTCAACACAGGAGTGCTTCAAACAAGCTATAAATAGGATAAAGGACCAAGCTTTAATTAGAGACTGAGATGAGAAACTGGAAAACTTTCAGGAATCCAGAAAATATTTCTCTTCTTTTTTCTGTGTAACTGGTTCATTCTTCTCTCTCTATGCGTTGACTGTCCTGGCCTCTCTAATTAGTTGGCATAATACCTGTACTACATTTCCAAGTTTTCACGTTCCAGACCCACAGAAAGTGAATGGCTCTTAGTCCCAAACAGATTCCTGAGAGAAAATATGGTTATCCCAGCTTGTGTGCGATGTATACCTCTATGTCAACAGGCTACGGACTAAGAAGAAGTGTTGAATTCACACACATATGGTATCCCTCTGGTTCAGAAAATAGTTCAGAGAGAGTAAATAACTGATTGGCATGACAGACTTGCTAAAACTGCCAACAGTGATGGTAATGTTGTTGATGAAGATGATGATGATAATGACATGATGTTTAAGAATTCAAGCACTGTTTGAGAATTTCCTAAATCTATAGCCCATAACTCTGCAACGTAACTCCTAAGTTTTTATCTGAAACCAATAAACATATGTCTACCAAAAGACATAAAACAAGAATGTTTATAGCAGCTGTACTTATAAAAGACCAAACCTGGAAACAGCCCAAATGTCATTCAACAATAAAATTGCTAAATTGCAATATAATCATACTATGGAACAGGACACAGTAATTGAGAAAAACAAACTATTGATAGTTTACAACAACATGAGATTAATTTCACAGCAAAAAGGATGCGTGAAAGAAGCCAGACACAAAAGATTGCATATTGTTGGACTGAATTTGTATGAGGTTCAAAAAACAGCAAATCTAATCTCTAGTGTTAGAAGTCAAACTAGTGGTTATGTTGGAAGAGGGAGGGAGGGCACTGGTTAGATGGGCCATGAGGGAGTCTTCTGAAGTGTGATGGAAATAATTCATATCTTGATCTATCATGGTAGTTATAAGAGTCTATATGGATGCAAAAATTATTCAAGTTATATTCATAAGATTTGCACATTTTACTATGTAAGCTATACTTAAGCTTAAAAAAAAAGAAGAAGAATTTTACCACTGGAGTTAAATATATCTGGGTTTAAAGTCATGGCTGAAGTGTCAAATAAGTAGCTTGACTAATAGTGGTGACAGCATATATCTCATGGATAAGGTTGTTGGGAGGACTAAAGAATGAACACAAAGCTCTAAGACTGGTTCCTGGAACGTATTATGATACTTATTACATGATGGACTCTATACTCATTGTTTTAGGCTTACTCAAGCCTTACAAGAACCCTGAGAAAAAAATATGATTTCCATTTTATTGGTGAGAAGACAGTCTCAGAGAGGTTATATCCCTCATAAATTTTTCCTGAGATTATTTAGTTAGTAAAGAAGAAAGCTAAAATTCAGTCCATATTTTAAGACTCCAAAGTCCATGTTTTTAACCTTGTGTTATTCTACTTCATATGTCTAAATTTTCTATCATTTTTTTCTTTTTGAATAAGTAGGCTGGCACAATAACCAGTGTATAGAGGAGATAGGAAGTTTCTGCTACAACTAGGAGATGAAGTTTATCTATAACAGTGAAATTAAGGTGTGAAGAAAAATTAAAATGATGTAACAATATATGTGATTTTTATAAAATAAATAAAATGAAAATATAAATAGTTAAACGATTAATAAACCATTTGGGAATTATCTCAGGAATGGAAAAACAAACAGTACATATTCTCACTAATAAGTGGGAGCTGAAAGATGGGTATACATGGGCACAAAGAGACATAAACGACATCGGAAACTAAAAAAAGAGAAGGTCGGGAGGCGAGTGTGGGATAACAAATTTACCCATTTGGTACAGTGAACACCGTCCTGGTGTCGGGCACACTGAAAACCCTGACTTCAGCATTATACAGTGCATCCACGTAACAAAAACATTTGTACCTCCTAAATATTTTGAATTATTTTTAAAAAAGAAAGAAAGTAAATAGATAAATAAATAAAATTAATTGACCATAAATGTCTGGATTTATCTCTGGACTTTTCATCCTGTTTCATTGGGCGAAGATTCTGTTTTTATGCCAGAACCATGCTGTTTTGATTACAATTGCTTTATAATATATTTTGAAGTCAGGTAATATGATGCCTCTAGCTTTGTTCATTTTGCTAAAGACAGTTTTGACGTTTGGGACCTTTTTGGTTCCATACACATTAACAATTGTTTTTTTCTATTTCTCTGAAAAATTACCCTGGAATTTTAATAGAAATTACATTGAATCTATAGATTACTTTGGGTAGCACAGAAATTTTAAGAATATTAATTCTTCCATTCCATGAACACAGCTATCTTCTCATTTATTTGTGTTTTCTTTAGTGTCTTTCATGAGTATTTTATAATTTTTAGTGTAAAAGTCTTTACCTCCTTCATTAAATTTATACCTAAGTATTTTATGTTTTTTGTTGCTATTATAAATGGTATTGTTTTCTTGATTTCCTTTTGGATAGCTGATTATGAAACATTATGAAGCATTATGAAAATAGCTTTTAATATAATTATGTTAGATATCATATTTTAAAGATTTGCCAGAAAATAAGTTAATATTTCAAGACATGATGTAATGTTATTTATGTTTAATGAATTATTTTGCTCTTAAAAGTATACTCTTTCAGACAATGCACTGGATGGTTTCCCACCTGCAATTCTGTTCTGCTTGACCACCCCACCCCAGGCCTACTGATCTTTCTCTTGGCCTCACCTTTAGTTAGTCATTCAACTCCTTCTAGTTCTATTTAAAATGAATGTGGGTTTTTTAAGATCAAAATGTATTCTGACTCTTGACATTGCCAAAATAAGTATTAGTCTGGGATAGATTTCTATTTAAAAGGTTGGTATCACTCTGGGAGGCCGAGGTGGGCGGATCGTTCTGAGCTCAGGAGTTCGAGACCAGCCGGAGCAAGAGCGAGACCCCATCTCTACCAAAAATAGAAAGAAAATTAATTGGACAGCTAAAAAAATATATATAGAAAAAATCAGCCGGGCATGGTGGCGCATGCCTGTGGTCCCAGCTACTCGGGAGGCTGAGACAGTAGGATTGCTCGAGCCCAGGAGTTTGAGGTTGCTGTGAGCTAGGCTGATGCCACGGCACTTGCCCCAGGCAAGAGAGTGAGACTCTGTCTCAAAAAAAAAAAAAAAAAAAAAAGGTTGGTATCTCTTCTTCAGCCTTAATGAGCAGTATCAAATGGTCCTTTGGGCTTTGTCCTAGTCCCAGGATAGCACAAAGAAAGAGGAGAAAAAAGTTTGTCCCACATGTATATACAAATGAATAGATACAGCATTTTACACACCCTATTTCCTATTTTATCC
>RJWJ010006929.1:0-28933 GCA_004363605.1 Indri indri | reverse complement strand
CATCACTTTACTTCAAAGCTTCTTGTAAAAGACTAAGTTTAAATACATTTTTAAATACACATAAAATTATTATCTATAAGCTGATCACCTCTGCTTTGGTAAATGAGCCTTCCACTTTCTCTTGTCTCATTCAAAATGTTTCATGTTAAGAGGCTTCAAAAATATTTGATATCTTTTTCAGTTTTGTGTGGCCGACTAAGTTGGGCAAGGTTCCACTTTACTAAAGCCCAAGATACTGACCTCTTCAGCCATTAACTTGGAGGGAAGCCACTCAAATGGAATTTTCAAAGTGCATGTAGTTCTTAAAAGTCATTCCTTGGTTTCCCACTCATCATTTTAGCACTCTGAATGAACCATATATTTTGGGGAAAACAGAAAAGTTTGTACAATACTCAACCAAGTGCTAGGTGTCAGTGGGAATATCTTAAAATACAAACTACCAATCACTGCTGGCAATCACTTGACCCCCAGTATCATCCTTGCCTTCTGAGCCCACCTTCTGAGCTTGCAGGGTTATAAAACCTACAAACTGCATTTCCAGATTCTTTTGCCAGTAAGGACTCAGCTAGAGTCCTTCAATGAGAGAAGCTTGTTTGAGATCTGGAAGGCAGAGGAGAAAGAGAAGCCATTATTCTCAGGAGGCAGCTGCAGCATGTGCCTGGGCTAGGCAAAGAATTCATACAGGGTTTTGCCTGAAGCTTTTGAGTAGTTTCCCCATGAAGTAACCATTTTGGTCCCGGAGGCAGCTGAAACCATTGGTCCAATTCCTTTGAAGTTCCACCCTTCCAGATTACCTACATTAAATCCCATTTTTACTATAAATTACTAGGGTGCCTTCCACTTTCCTGACCCAAATCTAACTTATATGTGAAAACAAATACCCAAACCTTCAAACTATCCAAATAATAATTTTCAGGTCACAGATTTTATAACACATCTTCTTTGAACCTCGCAACAATCTTATGAAATAGATGTAGTTGGTATTAGTATTCATATTTAACAAGCAGAAACTTATAGACAGAACTCCCTCCTGAATGCATATTTATCTTTCTAATGCAGGCCCAAATTAAATAATAGAATATAGTATATAAAGATGCAATACAAAAAACCAGCTGTAATTTTATCTAAACTATAATTTTTAACCTTGTCTTTGTGAGCAATCACAATATGATAAAAGCCCTTCTAACTGACCTTTCTTTAAGTGACCAAATGGGTTAACTTTAACTAACAACTTTAATTTTCTCTGTAAAGTAATCACTAATGTGCACTGCACATTGAATGATCCCAGCAAATAGGGATCCCACAAGTTAAGTTTGCCAGGAATCAGTAATGTTTGTTATTATTCCTGTTATAACAGTTGCAGCTGTTACTAGAATTATATAATTTATATATATTATGAAAATAATTATATTAACAGCAAATATTTATAGAGCAGTTACTATGCTCCTGGCACTGTTCTATCTACTTCAGATAAATTAATCCATTTAATATCAATCGTATGAGGAAGATATTATTATTATCTCCCTTTTAGAGGTGAGAAAACTGAGGCCAAAAGAAAGTAGGAAATTTTTCCAAAGTCACATAGATAGTAAGTTGCAGAATTTGAACACAAACTCCAGAATCCACATTCTTAACCACTACACAAATAAGAGTTAAAAAGAAAGAGTTCTTTCTATTAAAATTAAATTAATCATAATAATTTATATGTAAATGTTCATAGCAGCATTATTCATAACTGGACAAAGTAGAAACAACCCAAATATCCATCAACCAACAAATGGATAAACAAAATATGATATATCCATACAATAGAATACTATTCATCCATAAAAATAAATATAGTACAGATACATGTTACAGTATGGGTGAACCTTGAAGACACCATGCTAAGTGAAATATGCAGACACAAAATGCCATATAATTTACAATTCCATTTATATGAAACATTCAGAATAGACAAATCCATACAGACAGAAAGCAGACTGGCAGTTTGGTGGTTGCCTAGTGCTGGGCTTTAGGGACCAATGGGAGTGACTGGTACTAAATATGGGGATTCTTTCTGGGGTAATGAACATGTTCTAAGGTTTATTTTGGTGATGGTTATACAACTCTATTAATATACTAAAAACTGTATGTAGGGAAAAACAATTAGACTGTTTTAGAACGAGTCAAAAAAGATATCCTGCTAAAAGACAGAAATACAAAGAAAAAAAGACTTGGAGAAAACATAAAAATCTATGAGGATTCTACAAGTGAAATATTTCAAAAGTGCTCTTACCTCTTGCTTCATTTAAAAGAACCTAAAACTGGAGATCCTAAACAATGTACTATGGGTGGGGGTAATACAAGAAAGAAGTGCCGTAAGTCCAATAAACCATCATATGTAGCACCAGGGAGCAGAGGAGATCAGGGAAGAAAGAGTGATACTTGGGTTGGTTACTGAATGTTTATAAGTTCACCACACCTGAAAAGAACAGTTGGTTTTCCAGACAGAAGTAGCATGAAATCAACATGAG
Source organism: Indri indri (assembly GCA_004363605.1). NCBI lineage: Eukaryota > Metazoa > Chordata > Mammalia > Primates > Indriidae > Indri > Indri indri. Next base: position 26,417 of record RJWJ010006929.1, on the reverse strand, counting down.
CAGGATGTGGCACAAAGCTCTGTGTGCCTGGAACACAAGGCGGGTGCAGAGAAGGAGAGAGGAAAGAGATGCAAATGGAAAAGTAAGTCAGGGCAAGCATGTCTTACTAAGAAGTACACACCTGGCCGGGCGCGGTGGCTCACGCCTGTAATCCTAGCACTCTGGGAGGCTGAGGCGGGTGGATTACTCAAGGTCAGGAGTTCGAGACCAGCCTGAGCAAGAGCGAGACCCTGTCTCTACTAAAAAATAGAAAGAAATGATCTGGACAACTAAAAATATATAGAGAGAAAAAAAATTAGCCGGGCATGGTGGTGCATGCCTGTAGGCCCAGCTACTCGGGAGGCTGAGGCAGAAGGATTGCTTGAGCCCAGGAGTTTGAGGCTGCTATGAGCTAGGCTGACGCCACGGCACTCTAGCCTGGGCAACAGAGTGAGACTCTGTCTCAAAAAAAAAAAAAAAAAAAGAAGAAGTACACACCTTATCGTGTCAACCTGGGAGATCCAACAAAGGTGAGTAAGTGAAGATCACGTAGTGTTGCAAAGTCACTTGTGCTTAAAAGAGAGGACTCTGTTGGCCCTGCAGATTGATTGGAAGGGAAAAACAATGGAGGTACTAAAATCAGCTTGGTGGTCATTCACTATCAAAGCAGGAAATGCTGAGACCTAAAGCACAGCAAATGACCATGAAGATGGAGACAAGGGGGTGCATTGATACCTTTATAGAGAATAAAAAGAGTTTAGTGATGGAATAGAAGGTAAACCTCATGAAACAGGTGGTTTTGCTCACAAATTTATCCCAGAGGCTACCCGAGTCATTGACACACAGCTAGTGTTTGACATTTATTGAATAAATGAATGCTGACTGTGTGGAGGGAAGGAGAAAGCCCCTGTGATTTTTTTTTTTATTTTATAGGTTTCATGATGATATCTTTAAATCAAAATAAAAATTACAAGAAAGAGATGACAAGGAAGAAGATAAGTTTAGTGGAACAGGTTAGGATTGAAGTACCTGAAGGTAAGAAATTGGTGACAATGTGTGATATGCAACTAACTGGAAATAGAGGCCTGCAGATGCAGAGAGAAAGGAGGGCTGGTGGATACAGATTTTAGGAGACCTTGAGGTACAGATGACGCTAAAACCGTGAGAATGAATAAGCCGAAACCAGTTAAATCTTCAGCAAAGGGGAGAAGAATGTCAGGACTGGTAGCCTAGAAAACTGAGAAAAGGAAGAGGAACAAAGGCAGATTGTATAAGAGCACTCAGAGGATTAGTGAGGGATAACAAGTGTGAGAAGAAGGGTGTTATTTGGGTTTCTAATCCTGAATGAAAAATTAGGAAGGAATCTTCATATCTACTCAAATCCAATGTGGTAGAAGAAAGAAGGCTTCCTGTAGCTATTATTCCAATCATGACAACTCATCACCAAAAGTTGGGATTAATCCACTTCTTGTATTAGAAAATTCATCGAATAAGCACTGGGTCATCCTTAAGAGCATCCTCAGGTAAGTTGTTAGATTTTTTTTTCCCCACATGATAAGTTTGCTGGCCTTATGTTAATGAAAAACCCATTTTTAAAAGGCTGGAAAATATTGCCTCCCATAAGGCATTGGTTCTGAGATTTTCATGAAAAGGTAGAAAACAGAACAGTAAAAAGACTAGCCACTTGGCAAATGAGATCATGATGATCAGCACGTGTCCACGGAAACAAGAATATAACTAAGGCAAAGAAACACATTGCCTCCTCCATCATGTTTTAGCTTAACACTGCAGAGATATGTTCAGAGAGTGGGATCTAGCAAAGGGAGGCTCCAAGGACAAGCAAGTGCCAGCTAATCTTTGGTCCAAGCCAGTGGCAAAGTGCGCTGACTCTCATTGCCCATGCTTCTCCTGCAGGACGGCAGTAGCTTTGAGGTGGGGAGGAGTAATTCATCACTATATCAGCAATTACTCGGAATAATCTCTCTTGAGATCATGCGATTTCCTTTATTATTATTTGATGGCTTACAGCCAAGCTCTTTTCCTGTAATTGTTTCTGGAAGGACCTGCCCGTGTGTTGAGAGCTACTACACAATCAGCCAGCATCTCTTTCTCCAACATTAACATCTTTCCATAGGAAAACACAAATCCGAGAGCAGCCACAGTATACAACTCATATCCTAGTCGAGTCATTTTCCCTCAACATCACTAATCTAAAAAACATTCATTCATCAATTTTATTCACTGCTATGTGTTAGGCATTATGTCAAGTGCTTCGTGTATTGGGTACATCAGCAAATAAGACAGAAATCACTCCTCTCTCAGAGATCAATCAAAAAGAGAAGCAGGAGAAACAAAAGGATTAATTAATTTTCATATTGTGGTGACTGTTCTGACAGAAGCTGAACCCGCTCCAAACCTGCAGGCCCCTCGCTGCTCCTCAAACATGCCGGGCGTGCTCGCCCCTCGGGGCCTTTGCATTTGCTGCTCCCCTCTGTCTGGAATGATCTTCCCCTGTAATCTGCAGGACCCATCCCTTGCTTCCCTAAGTCTTTATACAAATGTCACCATCTCCGGGAGGACTTTGCTTACCATACTACTTAAAATTGGAATTTTTACCCTATACCTTCTCGGCTCCATTCCCTGCTTTATTTTTCTCCAAAACACTTGCCACCTTCTATCATACTCTACAGTTCAATTTTTTTTTTAATTTTCTGTACTAGAACTAAAGCTACTTGAGATTAGAGATATTAATTTATCTTGTGTCTAGAATAGTTCCTGGTACATAGGTGATGCTCTTTCTGAGACAGATAAAAAGGGAGTAGGGAAGGAAAGACTCTTAGATTTAGTGCAGGGGGAGGATCAGAGACCTCACTGAGGAAGTGAAGAAGTGATACAAAGCATGAAAAAGAGCTAGCCGTGCAAAAGGAAGAAGAAGTGTGTGCACAGCAAAGGCCCTGAGGCAGGAAGAGATGAACAGAGCAAGGGCCTGGAAGAAAGCTGATGTGAAAAGGCATAAAGGGACAGGGGACTGGCGGCTTCCGAAAGGGTCCTAGAAGTAAGCAAGGGACAGATCATGTAGTGCCTTGCAGGTGAGAATAAGGAATGAGGACTTCTTTGTACGTGCAAAGAGAAGCCAGAGGAGAATTTTAAGTTGGGGGAGGGAGGAGGGCAAGCAGAGAAACCCTGGCTGTTCCATGAGAACACAGATTGAGGGTGGCAGGAATAAAAGGAAAGAGGGCCAGTTAGGAGACTGCTTAAATATTCCATGCTAAAGATGAAGGTGACCTGGACAAGGGCACATAAAGGAGAAGAGAAAACTAGAAGAATTTCAGAAATGTTTTGGAGATATATTTGACTACATTTGCTTTCCATTGGGCCATGAAGAAGAGTGTGAAATTGAGGTAGACTCTTAGGTTTCTAGCTTAAGCACTGGAGTACAGAAAAACACCTAGGGCTTCCAAGAAGAGTAAATTCTATGACTGTATCATAAAGCAAAAGGGACATAAATGAGATAAACAGTACAAGTTAACTTGCATTTCTATTTTTATCCAAAGATTTCATTGAGCTGAAGCTTGTAGCCAAGGCATTCTAGTCTGTCAATGTCTTTTACTCTATTTGAGGGAAAGATTAAATGCTGCTTGCTTCCTCTTTTCCTTCCCTTTGTATGCGTCCTTGTTTTACTGATGCTATTTCATTCATTCTTCTCAGCACTTCTGTAGTGTCTGTACTGCTATCACCTATGAGCAAAACCAAGACTTGAAGACGTTGAATATTTTGCCAAACTGAGCTGACAAATGTTGGAGCTAGGATTCAAACCCAGGCTTGCTCCTTCCCAGACTGCTTTTTAAAAAATATCATTCTACTTCTGAAGGTTTGAATTATTCAAAATTTAACACACCAAATAGTCCCCACATTCCTGCCATTATCACCTTCAAATGTATTATTATTATTTTTATAGTACCTTTATTTTTACGTAGGCTATACTTAAATAGTTTTTGGTTTTCCCTGAGGTGAGGCTGCCTAGACAAGGTAGAGTGAGAGGATGTCTAAGGATAAATCTAGCCTAAGATTAAAGACAGGTCATGATAATTCTTTATAAAAACAATCCAGAGCTAACCATGATTTATTTATTAACCAAATCACATCAGATAGTACCATCTTATTAAAGAACTTTCTACCATGATCTAATTAAAAATTCTCTATTATTATTTAAATAGGGGTACTTTAATTATGAACAAATGCTACTTGATCACTTTATTTTTATCTCTAATATCTAAGTGTCTACAAAAAGATATCTGATTGGAATACAATAGTTCTCAGTTTCAGAAGTATTCATTGTTTATAGGAGTTACACATATGATAGGTTAAAGATAGAAAGGAGAAAAGAATTCCTTTCTTCATTTGAATTGGGATGTAGTATGACAAAATTTTATCCCTTTAATCTATAATAATCAAAAAAAGTTCAAATTCAGAAGCAGGTAGTGTAGTGAAATTGCCTGCATATATAATTCTTTACCTAAACTCTATAAATTTTTGGTCTGACTAAAATGAAGCAAAATTAATGAAAAGCTGTGGCTTGGGCAGTCTTTGAATTTGAAAGTTCCATCAATCAGTTGACACTTTGCTTTCTTTTTACATGTCTCTATTGTGAGTGGTATATAACCCCCTTAAACATATATTCATGAATTTTTAAAATGCATATTAAAACAAAAAAACTGGAACCCTGGATACTGATCATGATATGCATTATTCACTGAATACAAAATAAAAGATTATGCATGAAATAATTTTTGTTTGCGTTGTCTTAAATTATACCTGAATTAATATCTCCTTCACAGGTGTAAGTTAGGAAGGGAGCAGGAAAAAAGATTATTTTATTATTACTATTTAAAAAATAACAGGTAATATTTAAATCACCAAAATAGAATAAAATATATAGGCATATAATATTACTTTGGGGAATTATAAGGGTGCATTAATTATAATGTAATAACTAAAGAAAGAGAATAATGGGCATCCAGTTTAAAATTATGTTGCTAATCCTTTAATTCTTTTAAACAAAACTTAAATATATGAAAAAATTGCTTCAGCTTCCAAAAAGACGTGCAAATATATATGCTTCCACAAGGTGGCGCAAGCATGCCATGCGCTCTGCGAGAGCTCAAAGTCCGTTTTACTATTTAATCCTCTTTATTCCGTGGTCATAATGTTGTTTTCTGCCATAAAGAGTTCACACTTCAAAGGGCCATCTTTTTCTTAGGCAGTGCTTGATGGTACACAAGCTATGCACGTTACATGCAAAAGTACAATAGAATCAGGACAATCCTAAGCAAATAAAATTTTAAACCTATTCAATAACCTTTCCTGAGAGATTACAGTTATCACTTTGACTTTATTGTTCTGGACTCTCTGAATCCCACTGCTGCAAAGATTTTTGCATTTCTAGCTTTAAAACATATTTTACAAAATGTATTTAGAAAATTCTCCTTCATCTGTGTCCCAGAATAATAGAGATACTTCCTGATAATAAATGCAAACTAGAGGGCTTTAAAGCCTTTGTGAAATGTCCAGAAGGAAGCCACTTTCCTTCACTGTGAAAAAATTCATCCTTGTCCTAGCTCAGGAGGATAAAGTACCTAAAACCCCACATTTGGAGAGTTATTCTTTTGGGCAAAATATTACCTTTTGTGCTTGGTCTTCTTTGAAAACACAAACCATTCTGCTAGGGTAACACTAAATTTGTAGCACCCCACTTTCTGGCTGTGTGACCTTGGGTAAATTACTCAAAGTATCTGTGCTTCAATTTTTCCATGTGTGAAATGGAGGACATGGTAGGACCTACCTCATATAGTTGTTCTGAGAATTCACATAAGTAAGATAATTCACATAAACACCTGGTTCAGAACCTGGTGCATAGCAAGGGCTCAACAAATAGTAGCTATTGTGGAAGTCATTACAAATGACAGAGCAAGTTTTTTAGGAGATCTTTTGTTTTGTGACAGGAATAGGGCAATGGAAGAAGAGAAAGGGGTAGTGGAGAACTTCAAAACAAATTTTGTGTGACAGTTTTGTTCAGTGATGACCTGTGGTCCTGCTATGATGTTCCTGTGCTGCTGTGGCTTCTCAGCAATTCACAGTGAGGCCCCTCTGAAACTTGCATTTTCAGGTCTTCTGGGTTTTTTCTCTTTGTCCTGTCAGCATCTATTCAACAAGATGGCCTGCCTCTTCCAGCAGAGGCTTGTCTTTTTGTTCTTGCTATAGCCTCTCTCCCCAATCAGTGATTTAACCCATAGGTCTCTGAATTCTGCAGGCACTCAGTAATGCCTATCAGCTCAACATGTATCAGTAGCTGAGAAGCCTTGTTTTCTCCCAGTCTCTTCGTATAGCCAGACCGGCACACAGTGTCAATACAAGCAAGAGTCTGCTTTCCTCATCCCAGTATTAGAGTCTTGTCATGCTGGGTGTTGTTAACTTTATCTAATTGGTGCCACTGATTAGCCTGTTTGAGAAGCCGTATGAAACCTCCAGAGCTACAGTAACTTGGGAATTGAATTTCATATACTGCTATTCTTTTTAAATAAGGACAATGTGTCAAAGTATCAGGAAAAGTGATTTCATTTTTATGTCTTCATAAGCTATGTCATATCATTAAGCTGATAAAATAAACAGAAAGAAAAAAACAACTATGTCACGCCCAGCTTCCTGATCTTTGAATAAGAAAATACATTCATCACTTTTATATCAAATTCTATTTTGTCCAATAATTTAAAAAATACGTAAGTGCAATGGTAGAAGGAATGTCATGGCTAACATTACATAATTAAGGTGGTGACAATATTTTAATCCTGGGACTAAACCTGCTGAGTGAGATTGGGCTGTTGCTTGTGCTATTTCAGGGCTCTGGACTGGGAACTAGTGAAAGTTGTGTTGATGCAAGAGAATGGAAAATTCTAGGCCTGCAGTTCTCAAAACCTGATCCAGGGACGCTTGGAGTCCCCAAGACCTTTTTAGGGGGTCTACGGGATGAAATTATTTTCATAATAATACCAAGACATCGATTGCCCCTGTCATTCCCACTCTGTCACAAGCAGACTGTGGAATTTTCCAGAGGCTACATGACATGTGATGCTATCTAGCTAATAGATGTGCTTGTGTATTCTCATATTTTTAAAAGTTCTTGGTTTTAATTTCTGATATGGTAAATATCAGTTGACATAATGTACATGAACAAAAGGTCTTTGAGCTCTTCGATAATTTTTTACACAGTAAAAAATGTTCCTGAGACTAAAATGTTTGAGAGCGGCTACTCTAGACCATGCTAAACTTTTTTGTACAGCTCAAACGGACTTTGATTAGTCAGTCCATAAAATAAAATACTCAAGAGCTACAGCTCAGAATTCTGCCTCCTGATTTATAAAAGAAAACAAAATGTCTAAATTTCTAATGACTAAAATTATACTTACTCAAAGGGCTCTTGGAGACCTCTGTATATAAAGCTTTCCCTCAAGGATTAATTTCAGGATTACTTAATGCCAATCTAGCATTTTAAAAAGGTGTTTTTATTAATGTTTTCTGATTATAAAAATAATCCATAGTTTCTAGGTGAAACAGTAAGCTGAAGTAAGAAATAGAGGACAACATGTAAACATAGCAACATGAATGGATCCTAAAAATAAAATGCTGACTTTTCTAAAAGTAAGAAACAAAAGAAACCTACAACACATTGTCATTTACCAAAATTAAAAATATATGCGCACAAAACACAATTCACACTTAACAAGAAAACAATCACATAAAAGATCATAAACATCATGCCATTGAAGGCTGACTATGGGCAAGGGAGGGAGGAGAGTAGGGATTTAGGATAAAGGAAATACGTAAAATGAGAAAAGATCTTTCAGGGACTAATAATAATAATGTGCCACGAACCAGGAGTATCATCTCACACATCTACTGCTAAGCTACAAAAAGAGAACAAACAGAAAAGTAGAAAGAAAAAAATTACCACCATTCAGAGATTACCACCGTTAGCATTTTGGTGTTCATAATTACAATCTTCCATCTTTTTCCATTTTTTTCCTGCTAAATAATACATTTCATTGTGTACTTTTTTATACTGTAATTAACATTTGCCTTGATAAATTTCCTTTAAAGCAGTCCCAATCACTTACAGCATTGTATAATAAGATACATCATTGTAAACCATACTCAAACTGGCAATTATTTAAGTTGTTTCTAATATTTCCCATTTTAAATAAAGAGTAAAGCAAACATGTAATACCTATTGTCATGCTTGTTTCTCTAAGATAAATTTCACTACATAGAATTTTTTAGGGTAAAGGGAATGAATTCAGTTAAGTTTCTTTACATAATTTGCAAAATTGATGTCCAGAAAAATTGTACCAATTTTACACTCTCACAATCAACATAAGACAACACTGTCAGAGCACACTCTCACCAACTCTGAGAATCAACTTTTCTTCTTGGCCTTCTAGTTTGATCAGGAAAACATGGACTCACATTGGTTTTCTTAATTTCTTCTTTGATTAATTTGTTTTTTAATTCGTTTCTTTAATTACTGAGTTCAAATATTTTGTCATATTTTTATTGGCCATCTGAGTTTCTTCTCTTGTGAACTATCTGTACACAACTTTATTCCATGTTACTCCTAAGACAGTATGTCAAGACACGATTTTATAACCAGAGAATTCTGGTGTATTAAAGAGATGCATAATTTCTTTCTAATTAGACATACACAAATTATGAAAATCAATATAGTTTATCTTGCCCAATTTTAGACAAAATCTTTGTTTCTACATTTAGGAAATAAAGTAAAAAAAAAGTCTTAAAAATTATTTTTAAAAAGCTGATTATTCTCCATTTTCCCCTAGATCTATTTTCTGTTCATCTTAGCTCCACTCTGTGCTCTGGGAGGCTGACCTCTACAATATGCCTCCCCTACTCTCCCTTGTTCTCTGGCTGCCGGTTGGGTTTGCCAATGAGAGTTATCAGTAGGTGGTCATTGTGCAGGACAAGAAAGGTAGAAGTACATAGTCCTCTCATTTCTTTCTTGCTTTCACCTACTTCTAGCATGCTTACCTAGACTGCCACTTCTGTTTAGCAGCTCCTTTTTCATGGTTCCCACTCTCAATTGAGCTCAGTAACACTGGTTTCCTCTCCTAGACTGCGTGGTCTCCAGAGCTAACAGCTTTCTTTTAGGCCATCGATGCCTCAACAACCCTTTTTGGTTTTCTTGAATCTGGTTGCACCTCTGTAAATAGTACTATCCTTAAAACATTTCTTCACAAGTCCCAGTGGAATGCACTTTGTTCTTGCTGAAACTCGAACAGATACACTGATTAAATTCACTTTATATGGAGAACTTTATCATATTGATTTAGCAATAAACATTGCATTCAACTTTAGCTGAGTGTTTACTTTGAATCTGGTCCAATGGTAGGTTCTGGGGGTAAAAAATTCACCCTTCCTAACTTAAGCAGATTTCCCCTCGTGTAAAAAAACCCCAATATTTTCCGATTTCCACAGCATCAAATGGGATGACTCACCAGGCATTTAAAAGTCTTTATAACCTACTTCTTCTTTACCTATCTGATCTGAATCTCTAACTCCTAAATGTGTATCCTCTGCCTCCTAGAGTCCATGTCTATCTGCTGAATATTCCAAATGTCTTCCCCACTGTCACACTATTGCTCATGAAGTTCACTTTTCATTTCTAGGACAATTTTACAAGTTTATTTTTCCCTGAAATCTGACCTAATGTTGAAAATCCTCCCTCTCCCTGCCTCCTCTTTCAAGTTTTTAACACACAGTGATGGCTCTTCTCTTGTGTTTCTCATTTTTATCATTAATTTGGGGCTTCAATCAAATGCAATATCACATTTCATACTTATGCCTTGGGTGCCTTTGAAGTCAGGAAATGAATCCTCTATTTTTTTATATTCTTTATGAAATTTGGCATGGTACTGAGTACACATTAGTGTTTACAAATTCCTTTCTATCTAATATAAGAAAGGATTTAGCTAAAATATAAAATGATACATGAATAGAAAATGTTAAACTTATAAAAACAAATCAGCATTTAGAAGAGAATTTGGGGGGGTAAATTCTGACTTAGTATAGTATATTAAGTATATGATTTAATTTTCAAAGATACATGAGCTGGTACTTTGTTTAAAACACTTAATTAAGGGACATCTTTCAGTCTTCAAATGCAATTAGAACCACACAAGTTACTGATGTGACTATTCACATGGAAATTGATTAACATATCTGGAGGCTATTTAATAGGGTTATGATTTGAGAGTCAAGTGAGATCCATAATGAAAATCCCTAAAATATCATAAGAGATCTAAGTCTAAATTGTTTCCTAAGTCTAAATTCCAGAGCATATATCAGTGTGTGTTCAGAATATGGAGGTTACAAGAATCTCAAATTCACCACTGAATCCTGACTCAGGTTAGTTTCCAGCAGACCGCTACAACCATCAGCCTTTGCAGCTGCCTCCGAACAATTTCCTAAGCAACTCTCACAGCTGCATAGTGAAATGTTGGAGGGCTCACGGGAAGCACAGCTGTGTTCCCAGACACAGCTGCACACCAGAAAAATTACTGGGTGGGGCTGTACTCAGCAAATGCCACCCATTGTTATGGGCCACAAATAATGGGACCTGGTAACTTGCTTTGCATGAGCACAGTACTTTTGAGGTTAGCAGTAAAGGCCATAAATCTACAAAGTTGTATTATGAGCTGTTGTCCAGCTTCAGAATGGAGAATTGAGTTCATTTTCTCTTTCTTACACAATACACCACACACGTGCACACGCGCGCACACACACACACACTTGCTCTATTTTGTTATGTTTCTTTGTGAAGTTAATCTCACTGGATTATCACTTTAAATGACATGAGTTTGAGTTTGCATTGACCCTGAAGGAAGCTTTACACACACATCAGCTATACTAAAAAAAAAAAAAAAAAAAAAAAAAAAAAAAAAAAAAAAAAAAAAAAAAAAAAAAAAAAAAAAAAAAAAAAAAAAAAAAAAAAAAAAAAAAAAAAAAAAAAAAAAAAAAAAAAAAAAAAAAAAAAGCAAGAATAAAGAAAGCTTAATCTTACCATGTATGCAGACAAGAAAGCACAAAATAAAAATTGCACAGATAATAACCACTAATGTGGTCTTTAAGTAACAACTAACTTGGCTAGCTACTGAATCAACATTCATTCAACAAAATATTTATTACATGTTTGCAATATGCAAGGCAATTAAGAAACAAATCTTAGATTTTGTCCATCGATGAGGAAAAAGAGCATTAAAAAGAAGGCTGGTAAAAGTACTTTTTATATTAGTGAATTTAAAAGCATAGGCATGTAACTTTGTGAAAGATGCCTTCCTGATTCATTTTTATATGTTTTAAACAAAGTGTTTAAGTTACCAAACTTTCAGTTCATATCTGTGCTACTACTAGTCTAAAAAAATCACGTATGTTGTACTTGATGCTTTGGAAAGGTTTTTTAAAAAATGTTTACACGTTTAATTTATTCTGAAGCTTGCATTTTAAAGAGCAATTAAATCAAAGTAGTTTACTTGGGTTTGCTTCTTTCATTAGTGAATCCTAAACACATTACAAATTTCAATTATTTTCCTCAAAATCTATTTGAAGTGACAAATTTAATACTTATTTACTATATAGGTAAATGATACATATAAAGCAAATGACATAAATGCTGCAAAAGTAAATGGAGATACTGGGTTGGTAAGAGTTAAAAACACAGTAAGAGCTAAATAATATTTAGTTTTTTCCTATATAGTAACAATTATCCCACTCTTTCTTAGAATGCCGTTTGGCCTTGCCTACAATGGGTATCCTAACAATTACTAGGTTTGTCTTTCTGTTCTATGTACTAATTCCCCATTTGGTTTTTGTTTGAAGTGCATAAATAGTGCTGGGTAGGAAGCTGGCTGTATCAAACTACAGAAAAGGACTGTGTCAGAATTTATCTATCAGTCTCTGTGCAAAGAGTTATGCAGAGAGTCTTGCTTTAAAATCAAATCAATTTAAAAACAGATTGACAGTAACTAGTAAAATATTCAGTTATATATACAGAGAAAACATTCATCTGGCAATGTCCACATTTTATATGTCTCAATTGACATTAGCATTTTTTCTCTATTCTGTACACACATTTATGTAATGTTGTCATTATGAGTTCATCAGTTATTCCATTAACACAAATATTCTCTTTCCTGCTTTTTCCTGGCACAGGCTTTCTTCCTCCTCCCTTCCCACATATGTACTCTTCCAGTAACTAATCTCTACAACCCTGGCAGTAAGAATATGCAATGTTTAGTGTGAGATTTAAAAGAAAGATGGAAGCATAAGTGCCAGTCCTTTTGCTCTAAAGCACAGAATTAAATCATATATCACTCCTTCCTACACAAGTCTTTCCTCATTAGGTTTATTTTAAACATAACTATCTGCACTAGAAATAACCACGTTGCTACGCATTAGAATATAGATGAGATTGGAAGAGCAGACTTGTATAACTTTAGCCATAAACTGTACACTGCTCTATGAATGGGAGCATTATGGGGATGGATATTTTGATGCAATTGAAATAAAAACCTTGAACTTTTGCCCCTCTCTCAAATTGATGAACATGCAATAGGAGATTATGACGAAGGTCAGAAAAGAGATGTTTATAAACTGAATCTTCATTTACAGTGAAGTAAGAGAAAACATTTGCAACCAACACTCTTCACACTAAAGCTTGCAAAACAGTGACTTAATTGAGTAAGTAAATCCAGTGGAGAATCTGGGAATTGTAGCCACGTTTGGCTCCCAATTTAGTATTAAGCGCTTTCCCGTTATGATCGCGGGATACTCTGGGAGTGCTCGCGGTGGAAAATTAAGACTTTACTTCAGTAAAATTCCATAATAAACACAAATGTAACATAACTTTCTGAGAGAAGAAAGGGGATGGAAAAGACATAAAATGTTTAGCAAATGAGGCACGAAAGCTTCAACTGACATGTAGCATTTGGCCTGGAAGACAGAGACTTAAAATTTTAATTAACCTTTTCACTTAAATGGAGATTGTGACCATATATTCTTTACATCTGTTTAGAAATAAAAAACCTCTCTCTCTCTCTCTCTCTCTCTATATATATATATATATATACACACACACATACATACATACATATATACCATAGTATGTATGTGTATGTATATATATGTACAATCATGTTTTGCTTAACGATGGGAATATGTTCTGATAAATGCATTGTTAACCAATTTCTTCCTTGTGTGAACATCAGAGTGTATATATACAAACCTAGATGGTATAGCCTACTACACAACCAGGCTACATAGTATAGCCTATTGCTCTTAGGCTAAAAGCCTGTACAGCATGTTAGTCTATGGAATACTGGAGGCGACTGTCACACAATAGTAAATACTTGTGTATGTAAACATATATAAACATATAAAAGGTACAGTAAAATATGGCATTATATCTTTATGGGACCACCATCACATATGCAATCTGTTGTCAGTTGAAACATTATTATGTGGCTCATGACTGTATATACCATATATATATGTATGTATAGATGTGGTTCATGACTATATATAAATACTCTATATATAGAAATAGAGAGACTATGTATGTGTGTACATGCACACACATGCCCCAGTATGTACTACATATGTATGTACATGTACTTTGCTAAAAGTAAACATCCCTAATGGCATGACTGCTAAACACTTAGAATGGATTACCAGAAGAGGTAAAAATTCATTTTTAGAATTTATTTTTTGGTTTCTTCTCTGCCTCAACAGATTTATATCCAAAGAGAGTGATGAAATAGCTAAACATCAGTATTTCCAGTTTAATTTTTAGGGATAGAATAATGTCCTGAATCATAAGATCCTGGTGGTAGATCTTGCCATGAGCCTCCAGTCAAGAGAGGAAGGCAAATGCTTTTGTTACACCTTGGTCCAGAGGGCAATTTATCAATAATTCAAATAGCTTGGTCACTTATGAATTTACTTTCCACACTTTTATAAGAAACGCAGAATAGACTCAAGGAATATAATTAGTATACTGGGACACTTTCTGGTCAAAATCAACATACACAAATTTCCCACTTCATTTAGAAAAATAGTAACTCTGCTAATGGTTAAGGGCAGCTTATAAGTCTGAAAGTTTCCAGCCAATTCTTTGTGTCTTTCACCCTAATTCATCACTAGTTTGCCAACCACTATTAAAACACTTTCACATCTAAATGTAAGGGCCCATATCCTGACATTGATCCAAGTGCGGAACTCCCATTGAAGTCGATGAGAGTGTTGCATAGAAATCAATGACAGGATATGGACCTCAAAGCTGGACCATCTCTCCTCTGGAACATTTTTTCATTGACACTCAGAAATTTGAGAGTATTACAAGAAACAATATACATAAAGCAGAGCATTTGCACAATGAGCTCCAAGGTTCTCTGTCCCTTCTCTGGCAAAGTTTATAGCGGGTTAGTTGCCAATTGTATTTAAGAAAGGGGGTGGTGGGATTGTGAAACTTCCAACTTCAGCAGCCATGTGCTTGACTAGAATTTCATCTCTCACTATGCAGGTGAGCATAGCTTCTGTTTTGGCAAAGATACCACCTTACAAACCAAATGAGTTCTTTTTTCAGCTCTAATGTCTGAATTGGCAATCTCAAAATATTTTACAAAGTATACTTCCTATTCAAAATTTGAATAATATTGAACATTTTATAGTCAAATTTCTAATAACAAACTGTGTAAATTGTTCTGCTATGTCATAAACGCTAGAAATAATCCTTTAGATTTAAATTGAGTCTTTCTTCCAATGAATGCAAAGCATTTCCGGCATATTAAAGGTAATTCTTTCATTTTTACAAACAGTCTTGAACACAGTTTTCACAGATCTTTAAGAAAATGCGGACATATTAAAATAAAATAAACTTAAATCCATTCGTTTTTTACCACCCTTATATCCCTGAGCTTTTTACCCACAAATATGAAACAGACAGTTACAATATGTGTTTGGTGTACTTCAAGTTTTAAATAAGTCAGGGATTAGTTTTCTAAAGGACCACTTTGATTTATTTTGTTGCTCATAATATTAACCCGTGTTTACAGTTAATAAGCCAATTACTCACCTTGGCCTTGGTTTCCTTTTAGGTCAAGTAGAAGGGTTGTCTGGAATCGATAGTTCTCAAATTTTAGCTCACTTTAGAATCAACCAGAAGGCTTGTTAAAACACAGGTTACTGCCACCGCCCCCCACCCCAATTTCTAATTCAGTAGGGCTGAAGTGAGGACTGAGAATTTTCATGTCGAACGAGTTCCCAGGTAATGCTGATTCTGTGGACACAGAATCTAAGAATCACTGGTCAATAGACCTCAAATTTTAGCAAGTATAAGAATCACCTGGGTAGCCTTTTAAATAGTGCCACCCATATTCCCACATCCCTAATTTAAATTGAATAGGTCTGGGGAAGGGTCTAGGCATTCTCTTTTTAATAAATACCACAGGCAATTCTGATGCAGTTGGTCACAGAACACTCTGAGAAAACACTACTCCTGAGCTGTGAAATCCTGTGATTCCTTCTTTATAAGTTAAATGAGGAAGGCTAAGCCAAACAGCTAGGGACAGAAAACAGGTATCAGGGACAAAGACATCTCAGAGGTAAGGCCAAGAGCTACCCTAGACAGGTAACTCTTTAGATTCTGGCAAGAACCATTGACGAGATTACCTACCATCCCAGACGTATCCTTTGTACCATTTTATGTATTTGTAGTTCTATAATGTTACTTATTTGTACTAATGTATATAATGTCTGTTTCGTCAGTAAGCAATAAGATAACTGGGTTCCTTCATTTTTTAAATTCGCCATTGTATCTATCAAAGCTGCAATGTTATAACATGTTTGGGGTGGGGCTTTTTGGCACAGAAACAGCAGATTCCTCCTTCCTACTATATAGAGAATTCCTATAGATACAGAAGTCAGTAAGGTTTATAAAATTAAAGTATTTCGATTAAGCCACTACTTGGCAAGATATGGTACAGCTATATACTTCATTAACAAGATTCTCTATATATGTAGGATTATAGAATATAATGCTTCTAATATATTATCCATTACTTTGAGAAAAGTTAATTCACAAGAAAATATACCCTTTGCCTCACTGAGGACAAGAAAAAAACCCAACACCCTTGACACCTTAGTTCTTCACAAGAGAACCATTTGTGAAGACCATAGTTTTTGACTTAATAGTGAAACAAAGGTTTTCTTCCAAATCCAGAGCACCAGTTCTTCTGGTAAGTCACTGAACACTGAGAAAATAACAAAGTTTTCTGTGTTTCGGTTCTTCATTTGCAAAGTGAAAATGTTGTTGGAGTAAATGATTTCTAAGGGAAAGCCTCTTCCCACTCCAAATATTTTTATGATTTATGATTTAGAACTACAAAGTTGACCCAAATGTCTTATCATGTCAAAAATGTCATAATGATACATAGTTTATATTTAATATGTAATTGATATTAACAATGATTTCATTATTTAGTCTTCTAAACTGCCTTCACATTTCTTTTTATCTGAAAATAAAGTATTCTTTGGTCTTGACCATTTATTAGCATTCTTCACATTATGATTACCTAGTAATTAGTTTTCTTCGTTAATCAGAAGGGTTGGGTATCAGAAATTAATTTCTCTGATTATTTGTATATTTTTCATATACTGCATAATTCCCTGTGAGTGCTATAATTGTAACCCTTTATAATTGGCAGACATTAATTACTAAAATTGTACTAGAATTTCCATATAGTTTTATATCGAGCTACATGAATACTGAATACATTCATCATGTTTAGAATACCAATGAGGGAAATTAATTTCCAGCTATTAAAATATGCAAGACTGATATGAATATGATAAGAATGAGATATGCAGATTCCTGAGTCCTATGTCACAAGTAATATGCCCATGTGTTTGAGTACACTAAATCTAGAGTACTTGTTCTCCATTCACTAAAATTAATCCAGATGTCTCTCAGTAGAGGGTTCAGTAGAGTGAGAGAAGACAAGAACCAAATCATTACAAGATTCCCAGCCAGGGGTAGAGTACAGAGTAACACACTTGTCCTTAACAAGCTCATCTTCCAGGTATCCCTTTTTCTGCAGTTTTCCCAAACATCCAGGCTTATAATCTCAGAGGCGTTTTCAGCTCCCTACTGCACGGGATACATTCTATGTATTCAACCTCCATAGTCTCTTTTTATTTTATTAATTTTTTTTTTTTTTTTTACAGATGGGGTTCTCACTATGTTGCCAAGGCTGGAGTGTGGTGGCTCCTCACCAGTGTGATCCTAGTGTTCTGCAGCCTCAAACTCCTGGACTCAATAGACTCTTCTGCCTCAGCCTCCTGAGTAGCTGGGATTACAGGCATGCACCACTGCACCTGGTAATAGTCTCTTTTTTGACAAGGATTACTTAACTTGGAGCCCTTGGATGACCTTACAAGGTCTGTAAACCTACTGAAATTGTATGCAAAATTGTGTACCCATGTATGGACTCCCTTTCTGAGGAAAGAGTCTACAGCTTTTATCAGATTTTCTAAGAGGGCTATCACCCAAAAAGTTTAAAGCCCCTGGGGCTAAATTATTTCTTCCTTTTTCAATTCCAGTGCCACCAAGCAAGTCCAGGTCCAGTATTCTTTCTGCTGAACATGACCATTCCTTCCATCCAGTCTCCTGGCTCCAGTTTCTTGTCATCTTAATGTATCCCATGTGGTACTTCCAAAGTCATTTTCCTAAAGCTCATAGTGAGCTATGTTCTCACCTGTTTCCCACATGCTACATTGTGGTTTCTTCCAAAGGATATAGTCCATCCTAAGAGGCATTCTTCATTTAATTCCAACACAAAGTTCTGGGCAAAATCTGGCATTGCTACTCAGTCAGTTCTGTAATTCCCTATCCCCTATAGTTCTTTATTTCAGTAAATCTTATGTGACAACCTTAATGCTTAAAAAGGCCCCCACTCTCCCCTTGATAATGGATATTTATTATGTGCACGGTCTTCAAAAGAACATGTTTTGCCCTCTTTGAAGGGCAGCATACACTTGAGGGTGCAATGCAGTTTGTGTTCCAATAGGAGGCTAGCAGAATCTGATACAAAGAAGTTAGTGAGTGAGGTGAGCATGATAAATAAACAAATTGACCCGCATATTAGTCAAGACACCAAGTGAATCCCTTTAAGATCTCTAGATTTTTCAAAGGAAACAAAATCCCATGCTTTCTAAATCTGTTTCCCAAATTTATTACTTTCCTTCAAGATACATTGATTTTCGGTTCACTTGATATCCAAGTCTTTAAATCAAATCTAACTTATTGTGTTTCTCTGTCATATAGAAGCCTGAGTACAACAATAACAGGTGATCATGAGGGAAATTAAACCACAATGTCATTTTAAAATACAAACAGCTATTAGTCTATTTTCTTTTGAAAAGTTTCTATTCATGTCTTTTGGCTACTTTTTAATGGGATTGTTTGATTTTTTTCTTGCTAATTTGCTTGAGATCTTTATAGATTCTAGTTGTCAGCCCTTTATCGGATATATAGCATGCAAATATTTTCTCCCATTCTGTAGGTTGTCTATTCGGTCTATTGATTGTTTCCTTGGCTGTGCAGAAGCTTTTTAATTTGATCAGGTCCCATTTATTTATTTTTGTTGTTGCTGTGATTGCTTTGGGGATCTTCTTCATAAATTATTTGCCTAGGTCCATGTCTATAAGAGTTTTTCCAACATTTTCTTCTAATGGGCAACAAACATATGAAAAAATGCATAACATCTCTAATCATCAGGGAAATGCAAATCAAAACCACAATGAGTTATCACTTAACTCCAGTGAGAATGGCTTTTATCAAAAAGTCCCAAAACAATAAATGCTGGTGTGGATGCAGGGAGAGAGGAACACTCATACACTGTTGGTGGGACTACAAACTAGTACAACCTCTGTGGAAAGGAGTATGGAAATACCTCAAAGAACTAAAAGTAGACCTACCACTTGATCCAGCAATCCTACTACTTGGTATTTACCCAAAGGAAAAAAAGACATTCTATTAAAAAGACACTTGCACTCAAATGTTTATAGCAGCACAATTCACAATTACAAAGATGTGGAAATAATCCAAGTGCCCGTCAATACATGAGTGGATTAATAAAATGTGGTATATGTATTAATATACCATGGAATACTACTCAGCCATAAAAAATGGTGAACTAATACCTCTTGTATTAACCTCAATGGAACTGGAGACTATTCTTCTAAGTGAAGTATCACAAGAATGGAAAAACAAACACCACGTGTACTCATCATTAAATTGGAACTAATTGATCAACATTTATGTGCACATATAGAAATAACATTCATCAGAAATCAAGCAGGTGGGAGGGAGGAGGAGGGGATGGGTAAATTCATACCCAACAGGTACAATCTGGGGGGTGGGCACATTTATAACTTTGACTCAAACAGTACAAAAGCAACTTAGGTAACCCAAATGTTTGTACTACCATAATATTCTGAAATTTAAAAAAAAATATAAACAACCTTATGACTCAAAAAGCTGCCCCATTCAAAGTAGCTATTTTGGTATTATAGTCTTCCAGAAAAGTAAACAACAATGAAGTTAAACTGATAACTTATTAAGAGAAGGTGGTGTACATGAATATACAGGTAGTTTATGGTTTTCTTCACACACATGCATACACTTACATATGGATATCTTTGGATAGGCATGCTTTATCTTCATTAAAGTATAAATCCATAAATGCATGTATATGTGGATATATGTGTAATATAGTTTATATGTGTGTGTGTGTATGTGTGTGTACACATCATAAGCTGAACAGAAAACCAAGTTAAACTGTAATAACCCCTTGGCCAACTGGTAGAGCTCAATTTTTGCTAAGCTTATAACATATGCTAAATCATTGCCTCTGTTTTACCAGTTGTCTCTTTTACATTGTTGCGATCCTGTCACTCGATTCTAATTGTACTAGAAATTGTACTAGAAACTGAGATGTTAGGGCCAGGTGACACTGTGTGTTAAAGATAGTTGTGACAATCATGTTAAGTAACTACTGGAGTTTTGGGTTGATATGGGTGGGGTATAAGAAATTTAGTAAATCTCACATGGGCTAAGCAAGACCTTGCAGAACCTTACCCCAGACAGGCAAAATGCCCTGCCCACCACCTCAGCCCAGTTCCCCAAGGAAATTGCAGAGACTTTGGATTCCCACTCTCTGAACTCCCCCAGCCTTACAACCTCTGTATTCCTTAAGCTCCTCACAATAACATATAACTTGTTTGAAATGTGTGTGTTGGCATGCCCATTTTTTGTGAACTCTCTGCAGGACTAATCTGATACTGGGTATAATTAAGATCATGTGGGTAAAAAGAAAAAAGAACCAAAGTTCAATAAATCAGCAAAAAGTATGTATTTCAGGTGAGCCTTTTTTCCCCCACTTAGGGTAATCAGCTCTGCCCACAGACCAAAGATACTTTTTTTTAATTGCATATATAACATATTACATAAAAATGGGAAATTTAGTTTAACTCTACCAAGATTTCAGCTGGGCCCATCACACTGTGGTTTGGGGTTTTTTGTTTGTTTGTTTTACTTGTGCAAGGAAATCTGATTCTCCCCTTAGGACTAAAGCAAGTTAGGCAGGGAGAATGATAAAACTGTCCAAGTCATCCAGTCTGTAACTTTTAATGAATGCAAGATTTACATAGAAACAAAAGCAGAAAGGAAACTACAGGGAGATGTGAGGAACCCAGAGAGGATGGTGCCAAATCAACTGACCTCAAGGAGCTAAGCAGCTAAACCATTAATGTAAGTGCCTTAATCATCAACCAAGTTCAAAGAAGGGAGGGAGTCTTGGCTTTGGGTTGGTTATGGAGCTGAACTTTGAGAGACAGGTGAAACTGAGAGGTAAGTAAAAGGCAAAAGGGAGCGTCTGAGCAAAGAATTAAAGACATAGACAGCAACAGTTGTATGTAGAAAATTCAAGAATTTCCAGCCTAAAGAGTTTAGATTTTCCTAAGTCAGAAACAGGGAGCTCATGAAAGTTTCTAAGTAGAGGGGAAAATATATTTTCCTGTAAATTAATCTGTAGAAGATATATAGTGAATAAGCAGGGGCAAGTGTAAACCTGGGAGGCTGTTTCGCATTTATCCAAGTATAAGGATATTATTGCAACCTCACCTGAACTGTAGCAATAGGAATTGATACACATCAATGAATAAAAGAATGAAACAACTTGATTCGGTGTTCATGATTTCAACCCAGAAGAATATACTTGATCCTTGCTTACCATTTCATAATTATTTATTGAAAATTCTTATAGGATTTTGGACTGAATGTATTTAATTTGAAATTTTGACTGCAGTTGATAAGCATGTCTCAGAGAAATATCTACAACATTTTATGTTATAATGAATTTAGTTTTAATTTCATATTGGATGCACATAATATAGCAAGAATAACATTGAAGTGGGTATAGGTTGAGTTCTCTGTGCCTCTTTAGATGCAAAATGCAAGAGTCTTACAAAATAATTACCACATCGGCTAGGGATTATGTTCAGTTGTTAACATGCAAGAAGCAACCCAAACAGAGGTTTACTTTCTCCCAGGTAAAAGAAGTCTAGTGCAAGTATTTCTGTCTTACAATGTTACTGGTGTTCCACGGCCCTTCTTACTTTTCAGCTTCACCATCCTTGCTATGTGGCTTGAATCTTCGTGGCTACAAAATATTAATAATAACTGCCATTCTGGCCAGCACATCTATGTTTCAGGCAGAAGGAAGCCACTGTGCTTTTAAATTACCTCCAAAGCCCTTCCCAATGACTTGTACTTATGATTCCTTGGCTGCACCTATCAGGAAGGGAAGGCTAGACAGTATACTTTTTCAGCTAGCTGCATCACCAACATGAATACTCTGCTACGGAGGCAGAGGGGAGAATATCTATCGGGTGGGTCACCAGCAGTCACTGCCAAAGTCACGGAAGTTCTTCTCAGCTTTAGAATTCTGAGACTATAACTCCACATGGGACCCATGCATGAAGAAATAGCTACTAATTGTTTTCCAGTGTCTTTGAAATATAGCCTCTTTATTTTACTGAATTATGGGGGAAAGTCTGTGTTACTCTAAGCTTTAATCCCAAAAACCCCCATGTACTGCATTCTACCTCTTGATACAGGATTTTTTTTTTTTCATTTATGGGTAATCAGTTCTGCCCACAGACCAAAGATTGCTGCTTTTCTAAACTGTGCTGGATGCTGATAAATTATGATACAAAGCAAATATACTGTAAAAGATGCCAGAGAATATCCATTATTTTATTTGTACACAGCAAATTTGGAACTATTGTAGTATATAGTTTTCAGTATCAAAAGCCAAGGTCTTATCTTTGAGTTAAAGTCATCTATTTATGAACCTCATGTTCCTAACACCTGGGTGTCCCTAAGATCTTCTATTATCTAATGTGGCCATTTCCTTTAATATTTAAATAGGATGTATGACTACCTGTCTCAATTTTGTGGGAAACCCAGACTCCCTATACTCCGTTCCCAAACATACAAAGATTGTTGGAGTGCTCTTTATATCCTGGTCACCTTTTGATCTGATTTTTTGTTGTTGTTGCTTTCACTGAATTATTAATGTTCTCTCTGCTCCCTGCCTTCGGTGTCCTCTATCTTCTTCCTTTACAGCTTTACCCCATGTGGACACTGCCTTCATTCCTTAATTCTTCCAAAGTACTATTTATAAAATGCTGTTATTAGTAACCAAATTGTCCTAACGATTTGTAGTAGCAAAGAGAAATTAGAACACAGCACAGTAGAGAGGCCAACTGAACACTAAATATTAGAAAACATTGTGCTAAAAATTCATCAGATAGTCCCTGGAGATAAGAAAATTTCCCTTTCTATTTCTGTCTGATTTTGTCCACTTTCCTTCCTTGCTCATTGTCTTCTTTGGCTCTCTGGACTCTTTATCCCCGCTTTTATCAGTATTTGCCTCTATCTCCCTATTTGTTTTACTTTCTTATGCAAATAAATTTATCTTTTCACTCCCTGCCCTATTGGGGGAAAAAAACCCATCATAACCTCTCTCTGCAGATTGAAAACCTCGTTAAGATGCCATGTTAAACAGGGGGCCATTGATTCCAGCCCTCTCCTCTTTTTATGTAAGGAAACCATGGACATTTTAAAATTATCAGGCTGTGTTTCCTTTGTGTAACCAGAGTAAAATCAGAGACTCACACAGCATAGCCTAGGACAAATTCAAGTTCCAAGAATTGCAGATCGGCCTCAAAAAGTAACTATAAAAGCACTACAACATTTATCCCCACGACTCAAAAACCATTATTGTGAATCTAATTCATAACCCACAGCACTGTCTCACCAAATCCCTTCCTTTCTTCTCCCCAGGTCTGCCCACCCCAAAATGTCCTTCGGTCTTTCACAATTTGAAATCTAAATCTCTCCCAGAAGCTTCATTCCTGATGAACTTCCTGTCACTTTCTTTCCTTTTTCTCTTCTCCTGCTTCTCCAGTTCTGCCCCTCTACCTATTATTCCAACTGTGCATCATGAACTCAAAGAAACTGGATAAGAACAGGGAAAGAAGTTGATAACTGTACCCTCCTCTAAAGCAGGTAGTGACTGAAATATCTTGGTACATTCTGATCATACCCAGAACCACCTGAGAAAGTGACAGATCTGTAGAAAGAAAGCCAAGAGACAACTAGTAAAAAGAAAATTACAGAAGACCACCCAAGAAGTGCTCATGGCCAGCAGATAAATCAGAACAAACACATAAAACATATTAGACCCAGTAAGAATCCAATCTTAAGCCATAAAAAAAAAAAAGTCCAAGAGATAACAAAAGTAACAAGAGTGTTTTGAACTATCGTCAGTTCTTAATGTTGACTTTGGTCATCACAAAATCAAATAAACAAAACAAACCTAAGAGGACATCGTGTGGAATTTTTCCTGTGGCCCAGGGATTAGCGAAGATGCACATGTGAAAGCAATCCATTCTATACCCCACACTCTAAAGGGAGCCGTTGGCACTGAAATATTGGGTTCAAGTACCTCCACTGGAGCCTTACTAGGAAAAAGAAGAATCAGCCTCACTAAAATCATCTATTGCCCTATCCTCCCTCATCCCATCAATAATATGTAAGGAGGGATGAAGAAGGGAACTGAGAAGTGAAATCTTGGTAGAAGAAGTTATTAGCCTACTAGAGAAAGCAGTGATCATGGTAAGAGATCAAGGGAAGTGGGAGCGTCCAAGGGAATAACTTTTAAAGTCTGAGTGGTAGGGACCTATAAGAATGGAAGATTGTATCATCGTGGAAGCCCTCCTGGGGCTGCTCTCATAGTGGAATAGTGTGTGAGGTAGAAGTTCTTGGAAGACCATATCACATTACCAAACTTGTGAGATGTACATTTCCACAGACACTGGCACCTCCATCTCCTCTGGAGATTTTTGAAGAGAGCAGGCTTGCTGGAGTAGTCTGGAGGAGAAGAGCAAGAAGTGCAGTAACATGGGGTGCCTGTGAAGAAAATGGGCAATCCTGAACCTTGTTCCATTTTCTTCAACTCTCAGATGGCAGCAGTCCCCATGGCTTCACATCAATTGAGGAGCAGGGAGGATTGGAGCCAGTAGACCAAGCAACATTTTTATCCGTATATTTGCAAATGTTTATTATCTAGATTTTTGTAATATTCTCCATCTTTCTCCTTTTTCTTTCATGTTGTCTCTGCTGCCTCTGCTCAATGGTGCTATAACTCGTGCTTAGGTTGATTATGAGATAATCCAGCATGACCTCCTTCAGTATTTTACTTCTTGAGATCACAGATGGGAAACTAGCCCCTAAATATGTCCACTTGTATCCAACTTCACCTTAGCCTAGATCATCATTCTCTTTCATCTGGAGTTCTCCCAAGTACCCAAAGCAGCCTTTCTACTTCTACTCTTGCCCTTTCTCCTCCATGTTGCAGTAAAAGTGATTTCCTTACAACAAGGATCCTGGATGTGCCTTGGACTTAGAATAAAATTCAAACTCACTTTGCTCACTTTGTCTTACAATGTCCAGCACGGTCTGGCTTCTGCCACCCCCTCTGACCTCACCTCTTGGGCGAAATGACCTATTGGGTGAACCTCTAACTCTTCCTGTGCCTCTCATCTCCCTGCTGTGCTCCAGCCACAATTTTCTTCTTTGAATTTCTGTCACATGGGAAACTCTTACTTCAGAGCCTTTGTTCAGTAAGTTTCTTCCATGCCTCTCTCTCTGCACGACTGACTCCTCTTCTGGTATGTCTTAGCTAAGGGTCATCTCCTTAGAGAGAGTGTTCTAGAACAACCAATCTAAAGTAAACTCCCCTTGCTATTTTCTTCCACGACACCATGACAGTAGTGGGGCAAGGGGGGGAGGGAGAAGGAATATTTTCATATCATTGATCATAATTTTTAGTTGAATATTACAGTACATATTTATTTTCTCATAAATGTTAAATTAAATTTAAGATTTATGAGAGTTTGAAAGTATAGGAGAGACTGTGATGAATGAACCAACTGATGGAGGAAGGTCCCTGAAAGGTAAGAGCACCATGACATGAATAAAGGAAAGGGAAAAATAATGGTTCAGATGTAAATATGCCTGTTAATGGCGGTGTTAAGCAAAAGGGAGAGAATATTATGAGGATTCTCTGCCGATAACCTCTATCTCTTCAGTGAAGTAGAAAATAAGAATGAGCAACAAAATAGCAAAGCATGGGGCCTCAGAAGAATAAACAAGGTTAATAAGAGCTGTAGAACAAATGGGAAAGGAAGCTGATTAGGGATATTTAAAATGGATTTATAGTGCCACCAGATCAAGTCTTCATTTAGTTATCATTCAATAAATATGCACTGGGTCCAACTCAGTACCAGGCACTATACTCATTTTCTAGCATCACGAAGACAAATAGGCACCAACTTGTTAAAAAATCCCCTGGATTTGGGTTAGAGGAGCCAATCGCATAGGATCCATAGTATCCAAACACTCAGCCAGCACCTCCCTTTGCCCCCTGTGGCTCTGGTCAGAAATAAGCCTCTGGGCACTGACCTCTCCTTGCTCAGGGTTGGCTCTTGCAGTTTAAGAAAGCATCATGCCAGGGCTTTTTATATAGAATCCACAAACCCCTCATTATATGAGCTTGTGATGTTTGAAGATTTTATAAAATATCTCCATTCCTCATTTATAGACCTACCTACCTCTTCCACCATTTCCACAGGGCACAGGGGCCTCTAAGTACATGTCATTCTAAGATGAGGAACAACTTAGGTTA